>CAHIKZ030003692.1:0-232500 GCA_903632075.3 Acanthosepion pharaonis
CCAATCAATGGCAGTGGCAATATCTTCCAGATTCAAGAGGCTTGATTGGTATTGCTAGTTGGGAGAGAACCATTTGGATTTTCATTTTTTTTTCACTGTTGTTTTTAATCTGACCGTTTATAAAGCTATATTCAAATTTTATATCCCCCCCAAAAAAAGATAAGCAGATATTTGAATTCATTCAAATAAAGCTCTTTTCATATGAAGAAGGAAAAGTATTGCTTGTTGCACAGGCTAATTATGACAAAGTTCAGTTGTGTACCTTGTTATTTAGACTAGTATCCTCATAAATGCATTTCAGTTCAACAAAAGACACCTGAAGAAGGCAAGGTTTAATTGATTTTTTTTATGGCTTATCAACTCTTTGCAGGTTATTAGAAATTAAAACATTTTGGATTGTAATTTTTTTTATTTTTAGAGTAAATATAGCATTAGAAATTCTTTTTGAGAAGAACAAAGATTTTTCCTGATACACATCCAACTATTTAATCCATAGATGGGGTGATGAAATGGATTCAGACCTTTCCTAAGGGTATGTGTGTGTAAGTGAATGTAATAAACATAACTAGAATTTGCTCTCTGATTTCTCATTTGAAATGTTATAAGTATAATAAATTGAGTACACTGGTACAAAGACTAAGGAATATAATAATGATTATCCTTTGACTCAAAAAATTATTTAAAGATTATCTTATAAAAATCACAGAAAGTGATTTCTCAAAAGAAGATCTTAAATAGTTGATGGATAGAAGTGGATAAATAGTGACTGTTTAAAACTCTGATCAGACATTATTTGGCATGACTTAATCAGTGTAATTAAAAAGGACACTTATCAGGCAGATACAGTTGAGGTTCCTGGGACACAATGAGAAAAGAGGGCTTGGAAAATTTGATACTCACAAGACAAATTGAAGGTAAGAAAGACAGAAGAAAGCAACACACAAACTACCTGGTGAGATTTTTTAGATGGATGGAGAGCTGGGTCTGGGAGAGATGGCAAAAAGACAAAAGTTACTAAGAGCTGCAAGGAAAAGTAAATTGTGGAGAGCCATGATCACCAACGTCCTGAAGAAGAATTAAAGAGTCTATACATTTGAAATTCAACATGAACAGGTCTTGTTCTCTTCTCTGGAATCATTTGCAAGTTCTTTGTTTCTTGATTAAAATGTTAAAATCCTAGCAACAGTGTAAATAAAATGTCACATTTTTTTCTTAAGCAATATTGTAAATCACAAGATGTATTTAAAATATATAGTGCACAACCTTGTTGGACAATGGATAGGTTTGTCTAAACAAGTAATTCTAACAGGTAAGGTTTCTTTAATAACAGGTGTGTATTTGGTTGTGGTCAAATATTTTCTCTTTGTCACATTCTTATTACTGTTATTAAAGGTGGCAGGTTTCAATCTATTAAAACATTTTCTTCTTTTTTGTAGATGAAAAAAGGAAAGAATTTATGGGTTTTTTTTTATAACTTTTTAGAGTCTTCTATATAATAAATGTGAATGCTGGGCACAAATTATAACACAAAATGTTTTAAATTTGCATAGTTTATTGAAAATCACATTAAAACTACTGCACTGTATAATATATCACATAATATCACTAAATTGTTCAGTATAATTTCCCTTTGATTTGGTTTGTTTTATGGCATATCAACCTCAATGGGTTATTTAATACCGACAACATTTTTAGGATAGATTCATATGAATAGAATATGTATTCTCTGGTTTAGATTAGTTTGGTTTATTTTGTTTTATGGCACATCAACCTCAATGGGTTATTTAATGCCGACAACATTTTTAGGATAGATTTGTATGAATAGAATATGTATTCTTTGGTTTAGATTGGTTTGGTTTATTTTGTTCCACGGCATACCAATCCCAATGGGCTACTCAATGCCGACAAAATTCTTTATTGCTGGGAATATGTTGTTTTGTCAAAAATCTGTTTCTGTTATTATTCTTCCTTCAAAATTGTATTGCTGGTAATAATTTTTCCAAAGAAGTATTTGTGGTAATAGTTAACTATTTGCCCATAGCTGCGACCCTAACAGGTGCCACCAGCCTGGGTCAGGGTGGACCTGGAAACACCAACAATTAAGAGGTAGTTCCACGCTCCTCAAAACCTACTGATCAGAGGCCTTGCTGCTGGACGTAGTTTATCATCTTACCCAGGACGCAGATGTAGTTTAACGTCTTACCCAGGACGGAATTTCTCTTTGAAGTAAATGAAGGTCTTATTTGATGGCACAATGATTTAGTAATATGTTTGTGCCTTGCTTCTTGTCTATAAACAAATAAAGCTTCAGTAAATTATAAATTTTATAAGGTTGTGCTCTAAGGCTTTCACTGATCACCGGAATGAAATTCCAATGCTACAATTTTGAATCTAAGCTTAATCTTTAAACTAGACTCCTCAAAAAAATGGTAATAATTTGTAAAAAATATTTTGTGTCATCATTAGTCATGTCAAACCCCAACTTGACAATTGAGTGCAATATTATGGTTCTAGAAATCGACCTGCCCTATTGTAACACTACCAACCACAGCAACAGGTTCTTTGTATGTTCAATGTGAGGAATGAACTGGCAACTTTTGATAACCACACATCTGTAGCCAAGAGGAAAAAAATATTCTAGGTAGTCAGACAAGAGTAAAATCTAGAAAGAAATATGGCAAATGATGTAAAGTCAAAATCATCAAGACTTTACTGACTAGTGGGCCAGGTATGTACAATGTGGTACCATAAACTAATTCTGTAATAGTACAATTTAAATTGTGGGGTCACACACATCATACCAGCAAGGATAGCCCTGTGATCACAGGAAATAAAACATACAAAGAAATAACACTAAAATTTGTAAATTAAAATCATATAATTTTATTTATTTCTGTGTACTGGTGTGGGTGTATTTTAGCTATATGTGTTTAAAGGTTGCATGTTATAAAGAAAGAAAGTCACTTCGACTTATGACAAGCAAGGTGCCAGAAGAGAAGATGGATGTCTTCTCCCTTTGAGGGTCGGTAGTAAATCGGGCGAGTTAGGCATTCTTAGTTGTGAAGAATCAGTTTTGCTGGCAGAAAAGTTTTCTGTTGCATGCTGGGAGAACTTTTCTTATTTTGGTTTTATTTATTACTATTTTATATTTTTATTTATTAATACTAATGACCTTACAAAGTCAGCCTTAATTTCTACAAGCAGTCCTAAAAATACCAAAAAGCAAATAATCCCTCTAATGCCTATCTTCTAATCCTACTTTAAGAGGATTCTTTATACAGCAGTGAAAACATTAACCAATGTTGTTGATTTTGTTTAGTGGCATATCAACCTCTGTGTGTTATTTAAGGCTGAAATCTAAATATTTTGAAGATAATTTTATATTTTCAGAGTAAAAGTAATATTTTTTTAAAATATATTGATTGTAGATCATAAAATGTATTTGGGTATTTTTTTTTTATAAAATATGTATTGTTGGTAATTTTTTTTTATAAAATATGTATTGTTGGTGATTTTTATTTTTTATAATAATGTATTGTTGGTCATTTTTATGTTTTATAATAATGTATTTTTGGTCATTTTATTTTTTATAATAATGTATTGTTGGCCATTTTACTATAAAAATGTACCATTGGCATTTGCTATAAAAATGTGATATTGATATATGTTTGTGGGTTTACTATCTGCCCATAGATGAGACCCTAATAGGTGCTACCACCCCAGTTGAGGTGAACTTGGGGACAATAGCAATTAAGAGATGGTTGCATGCTTCTCAAAACCTCCACTCTCCTGATTGGAGGCCTTACAGGCACATGTAGTTTATCATCATACCAGGACAAATTAACCAATGAGATTCAAGATGATATGCAGTCATTTTGATTTTGGTAGATCTGAATACATTAGTGAATAGAAAAAAAAAATCTAATTTCAATTGTGGTTCCCTGTCAGTTGTGATAAATGAAAGGTATGATAAATCTAGTGATCTAACCTGTAAGTCATGCACATGCAACCTACTAATTATATACCTGTCATTAGTACTATCTCTAGTCCTTTCATATGCCAATCAATGCAAATAACTATATTTATCAGAGTGACTATTATGAGGCGGAAAGGAGCTTGGAATATCATGATGTATATGATTAAAAACATTCATCATGAACTGGAAAATAACAAAGTCTAGATTTGTAGTTTTATGAAATTTTGCTTTTCACATGCCATGCAATCATCTTCGTGTCTGTGTGTTTGATTTAATGTTAAGCCAAACGGATTATTTTTTTCCATTTCATCCCATGATGGAATAATGGACGGCAAAATCAGAAATCTGATTTTGAATTCCAATCACGTTCATTATATTCACTTACATGCAAATAACCTTGGGGAAGGTATGAATCCATCTATTCTCTCTACGGCTATGGGTAAATCTGCTTAGAAAAATCCAGAACAGAATAGAGATCCAAAGCAATGCTTAACACAATTTAAGGAGAACCGAGACTAAACTCTTCAGCTCAAACAAAAACACAGCATTGAAGTACCGTAGACTACCTGAGGAGTATGGGAGTCACAGTGCTCAAGTACCGTAGACTACCTGAGGAGTATGGGGGCCACAGTGCTCAAGTACCGTAGACTACCTTAGAAGTATGGGGGCCACAGTACTCAAGCCTGCTAGGCATTACTTCTATGGTTTCCATAAAACAAAGAGGACAATAAAAGAACAGGATTCAAAGAGAAAGGTGATAATTGATGTGTATTTAAATTTTTAAAGATCATAGTTAACTGGAAAGCAAGAAGCTATGAGAGTTCCACAAATAATTGCAAGTGAGAAAACTATTAGCATAAAACTTACAGTTACATCAAGCAATTTCAACAGTAAAATTATGTGACCTAATTGCCAATCTAGTACTGCACTTAAATTCATGAAGTCAAGGTACAAAAGAAGAAATCTCATTAGAACAATTATTGTGAAAATATTTATAGAATAGGCAAAGGGAAGCTTTGTTATGGTGTGGGAGGGGGGAAGTGGTTGATGCTGAGATGCCAGGTCAGGACTGATAATGTTGCGATTTTTGGGATTTTGTTGAGAATCTCTAGATATATGGCAGAAGATGTGGCAGCAATATTTGATGCACAGATGAATGGTAGACTTATAAATGGGCAAGATGGATTCTGGCAAGATAAATTCTCTAGCATGACATGATGAACCAACTGTCTTAGCAGCAGACTTGGCAACTGATACAATACAATCTTACCACTTCTGTGTCAGCAGAAAACATGTGACTGAGAAGGCACAATTTAGTTGCTATGGCCTTAATGCCTGGATGAACAATTTTATGTAACATGGTGAATATCTAATATTACAGATTATCAGAAACTGAAGGACAGTCTACTAGTAGGAATATTGCCCAAAAGAAATTTTAAATCAATGTCCTAAAATTGCAATGAAGTATCAGGAGAGAGAAAATTTTGGAGAACCAATCGTTGTTCTGGGCAATTGCCTTTTTTTTTTGTTTTAAAATAGCACATTTAAGTCCTTCCAACCTGCACTGACACTTCTAAACAAAGTATCAGATGGCATGTTACAGTTACTTTAAATAGGACATATATCACTATTAAATTGGATTATAGACTAAAATGGTCTTTTCTTGAGAATAGTTATCAGCTATATGTTGGATTAGTTGTTTGTGATTGGTTAAAACTCAGCAGACATCCTTCCAAAAAATGACAGGTATCAGTGTATATCACTAACAGAACAATTCTTATCCAAATATCCTGAATCTAATTTCACATCAGATTTCTTTGAAAAAGAATAATTGGTTTTCACCTTGTCTCCGATACATTGCTGGAGTAAAATTCTTAATGCAAATGTGGAAACATCAAACATTTCTGCAAAGATGAAGATTTTTGTCTGTACTTGCACTTAGTGGAAACAAGGGTTGTTGATTTTTAAAAAACTTTTTGAAAAAAAAAAAAATATCTCAAAAATCATATCTTTGCCCATAAAGAAAGTAAAAGAGAAATCAAGGCTGATAAGAATATCTTGAGAGATTAAGATAGACAGTAGGATAATTTAGACTTGCCAAATTTAACTATTTTTGGTTATATCTGATTGACTTTGTCCCAATTTGGTTGATAAAAATCTACATTTATTTTTATCATTTTTTAAGGTATTGGATGCTTCTGCATTCAACTTACAGTCTTTGTTTTGTTTTTATTTCAGACTAGCAGTATGGCCCGGCGTTGCTCGTGCTTGATTCAAAAATCGTACGACTCATACAGCAATCGCTATCACTTGACTTAAAATATTTTTCCCTTCCTTGCCTTTAAAGAAGTGCCCTTTGCCATGCTGATGTTGCTACATGCCTTACTTCTTGCCTATCTCACACTGCAAATTTTTTCTAAGCTCTATACTAAACATTAAATCTGTTAAAAAAGAACTAAACAAAATGAACTCAAAACGATTAGCTTTAAAAAAGGACTCATAACTGGAAAAACCGAATGAAAAAAAGAATGTTAACAACAAATACTTTTTCACGCCCAACCCAGTTCTGCGGAATCAGAATCAACATTGAGTTGAAACAAGCGAATGAGCCAATTGGAGTAAAGTGCCATGCAGATTTAAATTTTTCCCAGCTATCGATTTTTTTGCATGCTAGCATGCTAGTTAATATTCATGTCAGTCAGCTGACCAATAGAATCTTCCTGCCTATTTGCGGCAGCCAGCTATTGGCCTCAAACTACATGAAAACTGCCGTAGAAGCATGAAAAAAATTGATTATTTCCACTATCGATGAGAGTTGGGAAATGCAAAGTCGGTCTTGGCCTTCCCACTAACTTGGAGCATGTGCATGTCAATTTTGGTGCAAATCCGTCGAAAATTGCAGCCGTGTATTCGTTACACACACACATCCTGCCTTTTATAGATAGAGATACACACACAGCGTTTTATAGATAGAGATAAGGTCATACTATTTTATTTTTAGAGTATTTTAAAATTGACATTATGATCATCAGCTATGTATGATTGATCTGTATATAAATAATCTTTCTTTTTTTTTTTATGAGTAGTTTCCTAGCAACACTACCATACCGGCGTTAGTTTTCAAATCCTGTCTGTGTTGTCTTTTAACTTTAAAATTTGAAAGTGTTTGATATGCTTTCTTCAGTTAAGCAACATTGTCAGCAGTGGCCTCATCTAGCATTGAACAAGCTTTCTTGTCCTATGGACTGGTGCATTTCAAAATGAGAAACTGTCTTGGTACAGATAAGGAAGCAAAGTATTTGGAAGCTGCTGTTACAGTAAATCCTGACACTCAGTGAAAAATTTAATGTTAGTTATATGACAGTCCTATGCAAATTCATAAGGATTAGAAAGGTTTCAGTGATTGGAAAATGGGTCCTGCACGATCTGTCTCCAAAGAATCGCCAACATTTTGGACAGGCTTGTTACTGATGATGAGAAATTAATCCTTTACAATGACATTATGTGCTGTTGTCAGTGGATCAGTCAAGGAAACAGACATGCTCAGTAACTTCAGAACTTTATGTTGCATGTATGATGGGATATCAAAGGAATCATCCATATTGAATTGTCAGACAATAATAAAACAATCAATGCTGATTTTTTTACTGCCAAAAACTTTGGTTTGAAAAAAGCCTTGAACAGAAAATGTTCGTCCTTAGTCAACAGAAAAGGTGTAATCCATCATCATGATAATGCCCGTCTTCACGCTGCACAATTGACTAAAGATCAATTAAAGTTCAATCTTGGTCCTTCTGGTTATCACTTGTTTAATGGTTTGCAGAACCATTTGAATGGCCTGAGATGGACATCAAGAGAAGAGGCTGAATATGAATTGGCCTCATATTTTACATCAAAACCTAAAGAATTTTACAAATGTGATAACTATAAACTTGTTGACAGATGAAATCAGGTTCAAGGATGCAATGGATTTGGTTTGGTTTGTTTTATGGCATATCAACTTCAATGCGTCATTTAATGACGACAACTTTTTTTTTCCTGGTAATATCTTTGTTTTGTTGAAAATCTATTTCAGTAAATATTTTTTCCATCAAAAATGTATAGCTGGTAATATTATTTTTTCAAAACCATATATCTGCTAATATTATTTTTTCAAAAATGTACAGATGGCAACATTGTTTTTTCAAAAACATTATCAGAGGCCTTGCTGTTGGATGTAGTTTATCGTCTTTCCCAGGACATGGATGTAGTTTATTGACATACGCAGGACACGGATGTAGTCTGAGTGTTAACTATTAGCTGGGACCCTAACAAGTACTACCACCTCAGGTCAGGGTGGACCTGGAAACACCAGCAATTAAGAGGTAGTTCCACACTCCTCAAATCTCCTGATCAGAGGCCTTGCTGTTGGACGTAGTTATAGTCTTTCCCAGGACGCAGATGCAGTTTATCGTCATACCCAGGATGGGGATGCAATGGAGGTTATACTGATGATGAAACATTTCTAGAAACATTAGGATGTTCATTTATAATATACGCAATAAAATCTGACAGAATTTTCATTCTAATCCGATACATATAAATTTATTAACCACTTGTGAATAACAATTGCAAAGTTTGGTCAAAAAATTTTTAAGCACATCTGTTAAAGTGGAAAAGGAAGCATCAAGTTGTTGGCTACATTAGTTAGGAGATATATATCTTTTATCTCTTGTTGATTTCTGTTGAGTCCCAGTAACCTACTATTTACCAGTCAAAGATTTTATTTGTGGAATATTCATTGACATAATCAAATTTCTAACCAAGTCATTTTGTCACCAGCTTAACTTCACTCAGTGTGAATTGACACAAGATTGGTTTTACAAATGTGTCACATTTTCAGAATTCTTGACCTTGAACACAAAGAACCTGGTCAGTTTCAAGAAACTGACCATTTTTGGGTTACCACATTTGGTGACTAGTTCTAAAAAGCACAACATGCCTTTTCAATTTCCAGTCATCAAAGTTCTGAGAATTGATTTTGACTTTGCATTATTTGTACATGATTTATATAAATATTACTTATAATAAATTTTATTAAGCTGTTAAAAATATTAATATTAATAAAAATTGACATATTTATAAATCTACCATTGAATATTGATGTCATATTTGGTTTTGAGCCCCAGCTATACATGTTGCTATTCTCAACTAAATCCAAAGAAGAGTCTGTAATATTATTGGCCCTAACCTGGCATCTCAACTTCAGTTACTTTCCCACCACAATTCCCTCTGTCTTTTCTATAAATATTTTCTTGTCAGTTTTTCTAATGAGCTCCCCTTATTGGTACCTCAACCACACAAATTTAAAGCGTACTATGTCAGAATCAATTCTATGCAGACTATGGCTTGATAAGCTACACATCACTATAGTCCAGATACTGATATTTATGACGGACGACACCTCTTTAAACAAATTAGTGGACGTAGCAGATAAAGTTTGTGTTATTTGACCCAAAACTCACCATATTAACATCCACAGATCCAAGAATGATCTCAATTGCCATTATAAACAACAGGAAAAACAATCATAGAACTACAAAACAAATGCAAACATTGTTAGACCAGCAGCAATGGAGGACCAGAAGTCCCTCATGCATCGCAACCAAATTCCATGTCGAAGAAGCTAAAGTTGCGAGAAAACAAACACCCACCCCAATGATATTGGCTCGTACCATCATATTCAAAAAGTTGTAAGCCTCAATCAGAAAGAATAGTCATAGCTGAATATTGTTGTGGCAACACACTATCACTTCTTATAAAACTAGAAAAACTAATTCAGATTTTTGTCTTAATTTCAGTGAGGCCTATAGAGGGGTAAGAGGTGTGCAACAAATCTAAAAAAAAATGGACAAAAAAAGAGACACAAGCAGTCAAAGTATCTGCAAAAGAAAGATAAATCTATGAGGACATGGTACATGCAGAGGACTCCCTTTCCTATGCAAATGTGAAGAAATGGGATGCGGAATTCAAGCACAGAAGATGCATCCAAAAACTTCAGAGTGGAAGCTGAAAATAGTTGACATTTTCAGAACAGTTCTGACTGACTTTGAGGTTGATCCTGAGAATTTCCACTACTGATTAATAACTCAAGATAAAACCTGGATTCACCACTTCAAACCTGAATCAAAGATTCAAAGCAAACAGTGGAAACACTCTGGTTCTCCACCCCTGAAGAAGTTCAAGCAGGTAGTGTCTATTGGCAAGGTGATGGTTTCTGTATTTTATAATTTTGAAGATGTAATCATGAAAAAGGGAAAAACTATTAAATGGACAATGCTATGCTTCAGAGTTAAGAGAACTGAAGGAAGCAATCATGTCAAAATGCACAGAGAAGCTGAGGACAGGTGTACTCTTGCTCCAAGATAATGCACCCATTCACACTGTTCAGGTTGTACTGTGGCTTTGAATTGCTACCTCATCCCCCTTACTCACCAGACTTTGCTCCATCTGACTTCTTCCTGTTTCCTAAAAATCAAATCCCACCTGCATGGTCATTGTTCTGGAAACAATGATGACATGTGTTCTGTGAAGGAGTTTCTGGAGGACTAGGATGTCACCTTCTTCCATGATGAGATTGCAATGCTTAAGCATCACTGGACTGAAGGTATTGATGTCAGAGGGAGGGGGTCTATATATATATATATATAAAAAAAAAAACTGTCTTGTTTCTCCAACTCCTTCTGGGTAAAGCTTAGAACTTTTTGAACGACTACCATACATTTCAGGAGATAAGTATTCAGCTATGTCATTTTAACACCAGCAGACACCATGGAGAAATGAAGGAGACATGCAACAACTACTAGATTGGTTACTATGTCTTGTTATTCTACTGTTGAAATTGCTTGATGTAGCTGTAAATTCTATTCTAATAGTTTCTTTTCTTGCACTTCTCACCTGTGGAACTCTCTCTTCCTCCTTCTAGATTCCCTGCCACCTACAATCTATCAATGAGAATTTTCTGTCCTTTCTTCTCACTAAAGTCTTTTCATTCTCTCTCATGGTCAGTAACCGCTTGTGTCTTAGTGACATTATCGCCTTGCTTGGGGTGAATATCAAGACCCCCTCCCTCAATCAACTCAGTTGTGTTATCTTCATATGAAAATTAAGAGCTTTGTCAATATTAGGTATTTATTTTTTTCAATCTGATCTAGCAGGCTTCAGGTAGGGTTTATCATCAATTCTGAATTGATTGGTGAGGCAGCAAATTATAGCAATAGGTGAGAAAGACTATCCAATAATATTATAATCTGATTGTTTGTGGCGGGGTGGGGGGGTTACAGTTTATTTTCTTTTTAGTTTAAAAACCGGTTTTAAAAATGCCCTTCCTACCTCACCTTTGGTTAAGAAGAAACAACAAAACAAAAAAAGCAAAACCTTCAACTCACCCTTAAGGACACGTGATGATATGAATCAATTTTCTTTCTTTTTTTTTTTATTCTACTCTGAATCTTGTCAAGAAAGAAAAGGCAAATAAAATGAGACCACGTGATGGAATAAAAACACGCACACGCTTTGTGACCTGCGACCTATAAACTAAACAGAAAAACGATGTTGCTGGGTGATATTTCCTTATCACATCCCAAAATAAGAGGTGGGTCGTGGTGAGGTGGAGGAAAGGTAAAGCTTTTTTAGTATTATTACGTTAGTTTCGTAGATCGGCTACTCGTTCATTCAAAACTGCACACTTGTAGCTTCTTCTTAAGCGTTTTTTTTTCCTTTTCTTTTTTTTAAAATTTATCCATGAATGTTATTGTTATCACATTCATTACTACCTAATTTTTGTGTTTGATACAACTCTGGAAATTATGGTAAACCAAAGCTCGGAAAGCAATTAAAAGTTAATAAAATGAATTCATAAATTAAATATAATTGAATTATAAAAAAAAAAAAAAGTAATGTCTAAGAAGTCGTGGGATTCAAACTTACCAATTATTTGGCAGTTAGTAAATTTTTATTTTTTTTACTCATCACTAAACTTGCAAATTTACAGTACACCTAACAAAAAGTTTTTTATATTAAAAAAAAAAAAAGTTTTTTTCTTACAGTCATAGACGACTACTACCACTGTAATTCAATTAAATCACAACTTTTTAACGCTTTATTTTTTAATCTTTTTTGTTGTTTTTGTATACGTGTTTTAGTTTTTGGTTAATTTGCTTTTTAAGCCAGTTCTGAATAAAATCATGAACGATTGAATGGAAATAAAAATGTGGGCGCCAAGGTTTACTTTAAAGTTCATTGACCACATCTCAAGAAAGGGGCTTAACCCCCACCCCACAAAATAAAACAACAACAACACACAAACAATCCCATCTTCGAGAATTTACATAACGATCGCGAAAAAAAAAAATGCTAGAAATTTATTTCAAGCTCTTCAATACGTTTTAAAACTAAAAGCCTATAAAAAAAAAAAAAGTTAAGTTTCTCTACAAACACATTTTTATTTAATTGTTTGCTTCTAACCTGACTTTGTTATGAAGAACTGTTGTGTTGCTAATTAATAATTTAATAACATTTTTAAATGAAGTTTCTTTGTGATTATTACTAAATTGAAAAATTTTATAACTTTCATTTGCAATCAAATATTTTTTAAAGTTTTCTTCTCTTCGACATAATTCACCTAAAAATAAAAATTACATTGGACACCCTCACCGAAAAAAAAAAAAAAACAGGTAAAAATGTCAAAGTTTCTCCTCGTTTATGTAACCATTGAGAAAGTTAATCAATTTCTTAAAATTATGACAAAAATATGTTTCGAATTAAAAAAAGAAAAAAAAAGACCCAAAAAAAAAAAAAATAACCAAATAAATTGGTAAAAATTAAATCTTTAGATAGGATTTTTAATTTTATCTGAAGAAATAATTAATAAAATTATATACAACAAAAAACAGGCAAATTAGTAGACTTATTTTAAAACGTGTACTTTTTTTTTTAATAAGAAAAAAATAGGATCAATTGAACAAGCTAAGCAGCACCTGTCCTGCAACTTGTTTTGACGCAATATAAAGTTTTGTTAAAAAGACGAATAGTACTTTTTTCCAAATTTTGGGCAATTATAATTTAAACTTTAAAGAAAAAAGGAAAAAAAAAGTCGATCATGAAGAAGAAAGAAAAAAGCCGGTAAATTACACGCCTCAACAAAAAACAATATGTCAAGTGGACTTTTAACTAGAACAAAGTAATAAAAACAGGAATTCGATGTTAATTAGTTTGACAACTCTAATTAGGATTAAGCAATAAATTATAGTTCGTTACACAGAATTCGGAAAAGAAAAGTAACAATTTCAGAATTTAAAAATTTAGGAAGTTTTTTTTTTTTTTTTTAGGAAAAATTTTTTTTTTGAACACTTTTTTTTTTTTTTTTTGCCAACTGTATTTTTTTAAAAATCACTTCATTTTAAAAATAATAAATAAGGTCTTAAATATACGGGGAAAAAAAAAACTTTTTAGGAGACCTTTTATCTTCCTTTCTTGTGGAACCCAGACGAGGATATGCCAAACGACAAGGTTTCGTTTGGGAGATGTAGATAAACCCGATTTTTTGCACGAGCTTACGGGCTCGGAACGCCCCACGTTAAAACTGGCCTTGTGCCATATCTTGCTTTGTAGGAAAGTTGGTAAATAGAGCACGAGTACAGTTGTTTTGCCTCGGACAGTTTTTTTTTTTTAAAGTCAAACTGAAGCGAATATAATTTTTAACTTTTTTAAATTTATAGCTTTTAAGTCTTTCTTTACGTAAAAATTTAAAAAAATAAAATTAACAACTTAAGAAATGAAAAGTTAACAAAAAAATATTTTCATTGCCTAATTAAATAAAAGAGAAAAAAATTTAAACTTGAAACTTCTATATTTTTTTTTTAGCATGCCTCATAATGCAAATCGATCTCTTCGTTAAAAGGATTAGTTTTTTCTTTCAGTTATCGAAAAAAAAAAAGGAAAAAAGCTTTAATCTCCCTGAATATCCAGTTTTTCCTGAAGATTTACACTTTTCATTTTTTTTTTTTTTTTTAATATCGTCACAAAAAAACGATATTTGGGGGTGTAAGTTATGAATAATACTGCAGTATTTTTTTTATTTTTAAATTATCTAAGTAGTGGAAAAAGAAGCTTTGTTTTTTTAACTTTGAAGACGTGTATTATTATTATTATTATTCAAAATATGAAACACGACCAAAACAAAAACTCTAGGCTAGTAGCGTTCCTCTTTTACAAAATCATATACTCACCAAAATAAAAGTTGAGAAAAGCAATTGGCTCGAGCCAATGGATTAGGATTATAGTGGAGTTCCGGCACCTCCATTTCCTTTTTTCGGGTGTTTTAAAGCGAAAAAAAAAAAAAATTGGCAAGGCAACTGGTAAAAAACCTGACTAGGTCCTGTGGCCGAGTCGATAGTTTTTTGTTTTTTTACTTTCAAAGGAACCACGACAAGCGCACCGACTCCTCTGACCGTAGAGAGCAGCAGCAGCAGCAACGATGACGCTCTGTCATTTTTTGTCAGTTACCGACCCCCAAGAAAGGGATATTGTGTTATTACTGTCAATGTGTTTTATTTAAAACTAAAAAAAGATTCTGTTTACAAACAGTACACACTGTGATCATTTTTATTAAACACTTTGACTATATCGTAAAAAAGGGGGTAACATTTAGTGCAATGCAATATGACTGCTTTTTAGACTTTTTAGTGTTTCGTAGCCTAGTTCTGGCACAAGACCGCAAATATGGAGCATCTAGTAAGAACCGAACTCAGTCAGTCGTAATGGTCAACCAGACAAGTTCGATAAGCCAATCCGACGCGCCCTTTTATTATTAAGATAGTTAACAATTAACACGATCCATGTTTGTTTCAGTTACTGCAACAACGGAATATTACATTTTTATCTTAAACAGGGGAGATAATATGTGATCGAACTTAAAATTAATTAACAACATGCAATTTTTGTTTTTCAATATTTTTTCTAGAAATCATGTTCTTGGAGATGTTAGGATTCGATTAGAATTAATCTGGGTGTCTTCTAGTTTAGCGTCTTTTTCACATACCGACCAAATACCGAATTATCACCCTTAGATTGCTTACCTCACCTCATATTCCGAGCACATATTTTCCATAAGAAATAAATATAAATAAAATATTTTATTTATATTATATATAAATAATGCAAATTTTAAAGTTTAATTAATAACAAAAGTGGAATTATATTTAATTTAATTTCTCTTACAAAGATTTAAAATTTATAAACTCATGATTTATAATCCAAATACACATTCCTGTTAGGACTGGATCTTTTTAAAAGTGCTGTGATATCTTTTCCTTCTCTTTTTCAATTAGTATGCGCTGTGCTTAGTTGGTCATGTACCCCTTTACCATCAATAAGCGGAGCCCTTTATTTATTTATTTTAAGAGAGTTGGCGCTTTCGTAGATACACGAGAGGAAAGAAATGCTCCTGACTTGTGAGTAGAGGCAGCCCTTTTCAGTTTCTTTCTCGGGGGATAGCGAGAAAGTGTAGCAATATTATTATTATAAATAATAATAATGAAAATTATAAATAAAATAAAACAGTAACATTTTAAACATCAATTAAATAAAAACTAAAAATAATAAAAACTCTCTCAGCATGCAATAAAAAAATTTCCCTGCCGGAAATACGGATATCCCGCCAAAAGACGTTAAATTCAATCACCTCACCACGAACCTTGGTACGTGCAACATTTGTCCGACTTCTCTCTGTGATATTGCTTGTAATACTACGGAATAAATTCTCCCTTTTATCGCATGTACCATAAAACAATTGTAACCTAAAAAAATACATACACCAATACACACAAAAATATAAATAAATTGTATGAAATTAACATACAATTTACCATACTTTTCCTGTTATAATTATGCTTTTATCTCCGTGAACACCAGGCTAATTTCTGTTACTATGATATAAGTGAAACCCCAGAAAAGCATGTGGCGCATTTTTATACTTTGTTGATATATTTCGATTGTAGAAATTAAACTTAATTTTTCTTCTTCCGACTTCTCTCTGGCTGTCTTTCTTCGTTATAAAAATAATTTGGTAGATATCTGCTTCGACAGCCAGATATAGGTAAGATCACCGCGATATTTACTTCATGATCGAACAAATATACCGGCAGATGTTCGAAAACCCAATCGATACATGGCTTGACGTTAGAATATTGAATGCCAAATAAATATAACCATAATTTTTTTTTTCACGAGTTTTAAGAAGGTGCTATAAATTATAATGCATTTTGAATGCTATTTTTCATATTCATTTTTTATGCAAGACCCTGCCTCAAAACGGCTGTCCTTGTTACTAATTAGATCCTTTCTGGAATAGAGAGTTTTATACTCAAAAAAAAAAAAAAAAAATTCCAGCAAAAACCAGCCAACCCTGGTTCACCCTCGAATGTACTGCAGCCATAACTCACCAAAACCATTACTTCAATATCTATCGCAAGGAGCGATGTAGTTTGGCCCTCACTGCAGTCACAACTGCCCGCAATCTTGCAAAAAAAATTCTAGAAAACGCCAAGTACTGCTACGCACGTACAGTCCAGACCAACGTTGAAAAGAAACAAACTGGATCCTGTGAATTCTAAATCATGAACAGAGGTAAATCACAATTATAAATGACCCGAGGTCATATCTTCCTCGACAGAAAAGGCGAACCTCTTCGCCTCCATTTTTGCCTTTAACTCAATGTTAGATGACAAAGACTATTCCTTCCCCAAGTTCCCACGTCTCACTGAGCACAATCTCACTAATATTACCATCACAGCATGAGAAGTCTCTTATCAAAGGTCTTGACCCTAAGAAAGCTAGTGGTCCAGACAAAATTCCAGTGGTCGTCATCAAGAACATCAACCCGGAATTATCCCCAATCATAGCAAAGTTATTCAACCGCTGCTTGAAGGAGTAATCCTTTCAAAAGCCCGTGGAAAGTGTCAAGAATATGACCGGTTTTCAAGAACGTAGGCGTGCAATCTTCCCCCTCCCAGAACAGACTCATCAGTCTCCTCAGTTTCATAAGTAATCTTTTTTGAGGCCATAATCAATAAGAAGGTCGTAAAGCACCTAGAAAAGAACAATCTCTTCAGCGACAAGCAGAATGGGTTTCGGTCGACTCGATCCACTGTCGACATTCCAACTACTGTAGTATTTTTATAAGGAATGAAGGCACGTAACATACATCTTCGGGTCTAGTCAGCTTGCTGTTTGTTTTATTCTCCATATGCTTTTATCACCCCGCTCCTCGCCGATACGTTTTCTACCTTCCTTTATTGGCGAGCTAGGCTAGGGGAGATAATTGGAATGATAATATTACAAGTACCATCACTCACAGAATCAGTGAGGCTCTTGATGATAAACACACCTCGAGGACCATAGCACTAGTTCTCTCAAAGTCTTTCGACAAGGTGCGGGACAAAGGCTGACTACACAAGCTCTTCAGTTATGGAATCAGTGGAAGGGTTCTCTCGATCATAAAATCCTTTCTAACTGATAGGTCCCCTGAAGGTAGCTATCGGTGGCCAGTCCTCCGGAGTCCTAGAGGGCAACGCAGGCGTCCCCTGGTGGTCCAACCCTCTTTTTGATCTGCATAAATGATCTGCCTAAGAATATACTCAAATCATTTGTAAACATTTATGCCGATGATACGACTATATACGAGTGCAACTCTAAAACTCTCGATGGTCTGAGATTGGCGACTGATCTCACTTCCGATCTTGTACAAACTACCCAATGGGGTAAAAACGGGCTGTTTACGTTCAGTGCCAAAAAGACCAAGCTAGTTACATTTCCTCATCGCCGATCTGAGCCCTAACTACCACCAATCAGTATGAACAGAGGTCCTCTCAGAGAAGCTCCGTACCTTGAAAGAGTTGGGCCTCAAACTCATACCCGACCTGAAGTGGAACTCGTACATACGATCCATTGCTAAAGATGCAGGTAAAATAGTCAGTTCTCTGTACCGCTCCAGTAAGTACCTGACTATCTTCCTTTTATCCTCTACCTTTACAAGAGCTAGATCAAGCCAAAAATGGAGTGCCATGCCATTTACATAGGAACAATCCGCTCACATTCCTTTCGTATTTCATCGGAGTGAAGTACGTTCCACTAAACAGCTTTTTCTCGTGAACCACTGTCCTGTGGAACCAACTCCCAGCAGCATGTTTCCCCGATCACTATAATCTTAATCTGTCCAAGACTAGGATTAACCGTTATCTTCCACTCTTATACACGCAAATAGCCTTCAAACGTAACCTCCACCCCGAGTGCCCCCCCCGGCCTTTGTAAAGGGAAAACCTCGCTGTAAAATATATATATTCAGAACAGGTAAGTTTGACCAGGAAATATTCATTTTTGTTTTACAAATACCTCTCTGTTACAGAAATTTAATATTTTTTAATGAAAAAAGTGTGTATGCAAGACATGAGGATGGGTGAAGCAATCTAAAGAAAGGTAAGTTCGTATGCGAAAAATGTTTAGGACGCTAAAATGAAACTGACAGGTCCCTATGCATTGTAGACAAGAACAATGATTGAAAAGGAGCGCCAATTTTACAACACAGTCTCCCATCTCCCATCTCGAGTCTGTGGATTGACTCGGTGAGTATGGTTGCCAGGAAAATCTTGAGGCGCGAAGAAAATATATCAGCAGTTTTTCTTACACATTTGCGGTGGTTGATACCCTTGGAGACGAGGGTCCTTTTAGCGAATCCCCGTATCGCTAATCCACTGCAATGATCAGAGGCCAGCTTGCCAAACAGTAGGATTTTTGGAAGTCAATGGCCATTTCTCCTCGAAACATGGCCAACTCTTCACAATTGATTTTCTTTTATTTCATTCTTTCAGTAATGTTTACATGTCGTAAACTTTAGCACATTCTGCTTTTGTTAAGAAAAGTTGCCCGAGTACACTGTAAGGCAGTGCTGGTGGAAACGCTCGAAGAGGCACGGGTATATGCCCCGATATTTTGGATCGAGAAGTATGCAGAACAAAGTCTTAATATTCTTTAATTTGGCTACTTTATGTATTTTTTTTTCTGGCCAAGAAACGCTTGTGATGTCTTCCAAAGACTTTGGCTTACTTTTACGAGTATGTTATTAACGTTTTTGTCGAGTTTATCAACAGATATGACACATATTCATTCTGATTTATCTTATTGATTTATCTTATACTAAATTAAGTTTAGTAAATTTCTCTCCTCCTCTTTCTCACTACAGTAAATTCTTGGGTTGCATCAGTCTCGACCTACGACGATTCATGGTTACGGCGCAATCTCCATTAATCTTGTGTCAACTTATGCCATTTCCCTCATACATAAGGCGCTATGATTGTGCGCCATATTGGATTATTGGGCATTCACTCTCTTTTGTTTGTGTTCTTTTTTGTAGACACTTATTGCCTTTCATCATGGCTCCAAGCGTAATTTAAACTCTTCTAATGGCGTGCTTTGAAAAAAAAAATGCAAGTCATCACAAATGGAAGTAAAATTAGGCATTGTTAAACGCTCTTAAAAGGGAGAACCGTTGACCGGATGATTGACCTAAATCTTTCGACTGTCGCGTGAAATATGTGCATATGTGTATACATTTTGCGTTTCCTTGCATAAGATAAGGACATTTTCTTCTTAAACTATGTTGGTGAATTCCCAATAAAAAGGAAAAATGTAGTCCCGTTTGTTTTTCTTTCTTTTTCAGATTTTCTGCTGCTTCCGAGTACGACAAGAGAGACAAGATTTTACGTTTTATAATCTCATCTACCGAGAGCTAATGACATCACTGGCAATAAATATACAAGCAGCTTAAAACAATTTCATTTCGTTATATGTATTATATTTATGTCATTCATATGTTGTTTTAGTCCTAATTATTCTAACATATGTCATAGAATTTTTTTTTATATTCTAAAACAGTGTATTTTTTCAAATCCCTTCTGTTAGCACATATTTTCACCCAGTTAAAGCAGTACTTAAGAACTTGATTGAAAATGGTTCGAACGATTCAAATTCCTGAAAGAATTTCAGAGGGAACAATTGCGAGGTCTGGAATGTCTTTTCCTGCACAAACAAATCGATAATGTTAAAGAATATAAAATGCGACAAATAGAAAAACGATTCCAATTATTAAACTATGCAAACCAAAGGATGTGACTAAGAACGACTAACAGACAAAATCCCTAACGCAAAAAAAAAAAAGATTCCATTTAACGACGAAGTAGAATGAAATGACTTGATTTAATTGCTCACGTAGGAACTATATGGCCTTTTTCTAATTCAGCTGCAACCAACTATAAAATATAGCTGCTTCGGGCGGAGTTGACGGGTTGGTTGCTCAGCAACCACCTACATTGCCTTCATACCATTCTTACAGTGCACTTGGGCAAAAGCAGAATTCATAGCTTACGGTGTGGAAATATTATTGACAAAAAAGAATGAAATAAAAGAAAACCAATTGTCTAGGGTTGGCCATGTTGATTCTGAACATGAGGTAGGAGTTGGGACTATTGCTCTTCTAAACACCTCACTGCATTGCTTCATGTCCATTTAGACCTATTCATCAACTCCTATCTACTCCTCAATCATCTACTCATTCCGATGTAGTGCCTGGCAAATACGAAATGGAAGCTCCGGAACCGCGACACCAAGACGTCTATCACCTACCAAGGGCGGGCCAGAACTCTCCTCGATCCCAAGCATGACTGCTGCTATAGACCTGCACCTAGATACATCCTAATTCCGGTTCTGTTGCCACTTGATCTCCAAAAATCCCTCATCCATTCCTTTTTTTATTCGGTCGAACTAGCTTGGACATTCATGAGTGTATCACGTCAATCATCATGGTCCTGTATCAAGGTCAGAAGGTCATTAGGGTGGCATCCTGTGTCATTACATGTCACTGTTGTTGCTGGGCGACTAACCCGTCTTGAGCCATGACTAGGTATCCAGAGCTGTAGATCACTCACAAGTTCTTGTTTTGCTCGCCAGCAGTGTCCTGCAAAGTGCATTTTGCGTTCACGCAAGACTGCAGAAATATCAGGAATGGCTCCATAGAGTTGTGATTTAGTTGGTTGGTGTCTCCAAGAGATGCTAAGTATAGCACTCAGCATCTGAGTGTAGGCTCCATTAAGCTTAGACGCAAGGGTTTTAGTTAATGTCCAAGCAGTGGCATCACACTGTTGTAGAGTAAGACTCAGCGTACTTCCTGCTCTTTCCTACTACTGTGGCAGTAGACTGCACATACTAATAAATATGGCAAGTAGCCACATTAGAATAGAATTTGAGTAGGATTTGATTTACTCAAGTATTTCTCTACCTATGTATGAATATTTAATAAACCTCTACCTAGTCTTCTGTCCCTTCGATATTATCTCTAACTACGGCCTTCCTAATTTTCGGCTGTTTTGAACAAAGGCAACATTACAACACATACATTAAAGCCGACAATACAGTGGCGCGAAAGAAGCTCCATTTGAGGTTGTCTGGTAGATCAGATTTTCAGATTACAAACATCTTATTTAAGGCGGCCCAGAATTTAGCTACGCGAATTGTCACAACGTTTTCAGTAGAATTTATCTCGGAAAAGCTTCGACAGATTTTATTGTTTCACTTGAGAGAGTCTGTATTGAACCTTGCTAGTTGAAACTTGTGAATTCAGTTTTAGGGACATTGACATAGAGTCCCTCCTTTCCCTTACGCGTTACCCGACGGTCAAAATTGATGACGCTTAGAAGAGCGAACTTCAAAAGAAAGGAATTATCTGTTGGTCCATCAAACAGAAACACTTGCGATCTGGATAAAACCGCTGTAACGGGGGCGCTTGGAAGAAAAATTTATTCTCCCATTTACGTTTCCCCGTGATGGGCCTTATTATATCCGTGATATAATAACACTGATATTTCACGGATGGAAGGGAATGGCTGAAAGAAAACAGAATGCCAAATATGCTTAGTTCTCAGAGAGATTTTTATACTTCAAAGATATACAAAAACTAATATATATATACACATGTCCCTCGCTGAGAATAATATATCACATATATCTACCCGGCAAAGCAGAGTGTAAGAGTAAGAAGAAACAAAAAGGAAGTGGTTACATACAATATGGAGATATTCTTATATCTGGAGAAGCCACTTTTAGGACTCTAGATTCATCTATGTCCTAGGCAAGGACATATTCCACGAACTAGAAACAACGAGTCTTGCGGTTTACCAAATTGATAACTGCGAGCTGAAGTTTCATTCTATATCTAGGAAAGATTTATTCCAAAAGGGAAACGGCACCATGGCCTTGTAAGCTGCTGGGGAAGCAGATTTAACCTCTGCCTGGACTATGGGGTCCAGGCTAAAGAAAGCAACCTTAGCGTTTGATTGCTGTAAACGAACGAAATTTGACTGCCGTTTTGGTCACTGTATGGAGTGACATCACAAAGTAACTGTCATGTTACCCACGAGACTTATCTCCACCAAAGGGAGATAAGCGTCTTCTGTACCCTTACACCGCATATTTTCCTTCTATGTGGGCGTCTATAGTATCACATACCTCCCAACATCTTGTCATTTATAAGATCTTTTACAAATTACAAAAAGCAGCCAGTCCACAATCACGGGAATGAAAATTAGCATCATCTTTGAACACTTCGGGATATATTGAAAACGGTTTTCTTTATTCTCCAAGACCCTCACGCATTTGGTTGGGACAATTTACCATTCGCGCGGCTGTATGTAATAATCATATCTGTCTACTCACGATATTAATATCCTGCTATTATTAAACGGAAAACTTCTCAGTTAACTCACTGCTACACACGTTAAACGTTGAAGACAGACTAGCCACAAATGTACACGAATGGCAAATGTAACCTAGTCTATATGCCAACACAGCACCATCTACCGTAAACTTTCTTTAAACTTAAGAACTCAAAGACGAGGGATTTGCGGACATAAGTTTTGTTTTGTACAAGTATTTTTTATACACCCTGTATATATAGGGCAGGCGCGTACTTCCCCGAAACCACTCGACCGTGACCGTGATATATATATCGGTGTTCACGACTCGACCCGGCGGTGACAAGCCTAACTGTGGGTCCCCGAAAGTACTTTGTGACCCTCGCTATCTTATCAACATTTGCTTTTTTTACCTACATTTATATACGTTACAAATTAAACTAAGCACAACTATTATTAATTTTCGCGGACATTGACATCATTCTAGAATCTTTTTTTTCCGTCCAAATCCGTGAATTTGTTTTGCTCATGCTAAGTGTCGAAAAAAACATTATATAAAATTCATAATGTTCAATATGTTAAACTTATTCAACTTTTTAACAAGAAAAATCTCAATTGTTATTTCGAATGCTGAGCAAATTCTTGCCAATGTTTAAAATCATTTCACAAAGTAAAAAATATAGCAACGCTAAGGATAAATTTGCAGTGATACAAAGCCATATTGGGGGCCCCGGGCAGTGCCTTGTGACCCTCGCTATCTTATTAACATTTGCTTTTTTTCTACCTACATTTATATACATTACAAATTAAACTAAGCACAACTATTAGGATGAAAAATTTATTACAGATTTTGACGTCATTCGTGGGTCATTTTTTGTCAAAATCCATGAATTTGTTTTGCTTGCAATAAGTCTCGAAAAAAACGCGATATAAAATTCACTATTTTCTATCCATAATGTTTAAATGTCTTGAAATTTGCATTTTAAATACTACCTTATAAAAATTGAGATGCAGTAGAATGGAGGCACCGTATCATAGATTCGGGGTTGGGAGAGCGTATCATAGATTAGGTGGGGAGGCCACGAGACCCTTGCACCGGCCATGTATAATATATATATATATATATATATATATATATACAGTGGTGGTATACTGCCGGTTCTTATAAAATTATAAAAGCTTAGTGAACTGGTTGTTGTATTATCTGAAAATAATCTTAATAGCCGATGATCTACGTAAAATATAAGTTACGCTACGCGTCACAAGTAAACTTTTTCCACTTTGTCATACATTTTACCCGCAATATTGTTCTTGATATATAAAATATATATCGTTATCTCAAAATATATATATATATATATATATATATATATATGTGTGTGTGTGTGTGTGTGTGTGTGTGTGTGTGTGTGTTAAATTCCCAGATCAATTCTGTGGACAAGACGGATTGGTATAAAATCTTTTAAATTTGGATTTTTAATGTAACTATAACAACAAAAAACATTTCGATTTCATTTTGCCTTGAAAAATTCGGAAGACGAAACGCGTCGGCAAAATCTAAGATTTTTTTTTCCAATTGTCATTTTATACCATATATATATATATATATATATATATATATATATATATATATATATATATATATATATATATTCACTTTTTAAGGACTTTACTTATTTGCTAAAATAATACTTGACAACTATTTTATCTCAAATAACAAATCCTTATATTTTTATCATGTGACCTGAGAATAAAAAAGAGGTTACGACTATCATAAATTATTCATTCAATCTGTTTCAATTGTTGTAAGCACCCAATACCCAGTTCACCTTTGATCGCTGAAAAGCACTCTACCTATATATATATATATGTGTGTGTTTGTGTGTGCACACAGCAGTATTATTTACGTATATGAATATAGTAGTGTTAAATAATCTAGAAATATTATCATTTTTATTTATTTACCTACACGAGTCATTCTCTGATATAAATTTATATATTTATATATGTAAAGCTAAAGACCTTAGGTGAAAATCAACGCCCATTTTATGCGTCTGCAAATAAAAGGTGAAGAAGTTGAATATTTCACTTTAAATTAAAGTTGAATTCACTTCGTAAGGACAACGGCCAAAAGTAGCTTTTACACTTTATTGATTGGTAAAGGTCAAACGTATTCTTAGAATATCTTTTTTTTTTCTATTGATATCTTTGGTTATAAAGTCCTTCACATCGGTAATTCAGGTCAATATTGTACGATTATTGTTGGTCAAAAAGTTATTCAGTATAGATACAATTTCCATCAAATCCTGTCATTTTTCAGGTTACTTCATAAGTCCCTCATCCCAGAACTTTCACTCCCAGCGATGAACCGTTTACCTGCGATTGAATTATTATTATTTCTTTTGATTTCTGTTGTATATACACATTTTCCGGGTCCCAACCAGAGATCTAAGGTCAGAAATGGCTATATGACATTTTCCCCTGATCATTTTTAAAAAATATCGCACACATTTTGTATAGATAAAGCTCTTCGTAATGTGTGAGCTGTAATTGTGAGTACGATTTTTTGTATTTCTTTAAGACATGGGCTACCAGGAATCCCTTCAATGAGTTTATCGGAAGCTTTTCCAATCAATCCTAGTGCTCCAACTACAACTGGACTTATTGATATCCTCGTGTGCCACAATTTTTAGATTTCCACTTCAAGATCCTTGTTTTTTGATAGTTTTTTTATTTTTATTTTTAAATTTTTTTTAAAGATCTTCAAAGATATTTTTATAATTTTTATTAATACAATTTGTAGGGACTGCCATGTCAATAAGAAAATACATTCTGTTTTTGTGGTCTTTGATCACAATGTCTGGGCGATTAGCTTATTGTTTTGTCTGTGTGTAGTGTGTCGGAGTTAACTCCTCCTTCATTCCGTTAACCCCTTCACCAGGGGTCTCTCTTCCCTGGCTATAAATAGCCACTGACCCTTCACCTCTATCTCTTTTTCCTTCAGGCCTGTGCACCAATACCTGGAGGTAAATTTCTCTTTTTCCTTCAGGATTTCAGCTATCAACCTCGAAATGTAAAGGCTAACAAGGGATAGCGTGGAAACACGCTAAGCACAATATACACACACGCACGCACATACAGAATATTCACACACGCACGCACATGCAGAATATTCACACACACTTCGTCCTTTGTACTGTTTCCATGTATTGTAACTTGTTATTAATATATATTTGTATATACATATATTATCGGTCTTGTGTTTTGTTTGCTTTCTTTGCCTTCTTCTTTGGACTTAATCAAAGTCCAACCTTTTTATGTAGTTGAGCCCGGCGGGCAGGAGTATCTGAACCTTACACGCGTTTCTTCTACGTCTGACTTCTATCAACAACATAACAGCCACGCCATGAACCCTCAACAAGTGGTAACCGCCACGGCCCACTACAAGTGTAATGTCTCGTTAAAATTGTCACAGATCTTCTGTAACCGGGTCTGAGTGATGTTCATACTCTAGCGGTTTGAACAGCCTCAATTTACTCCGTACATTTTTTTTACTTTACAAATGTGTCAGCAAACAAGAGAAACAACACAAAAACTGTTTTTATAATAACAAACAACCTTCATTTTACTGTATGACATACAAAACAATCAAGTTTGTGATTTTTATATAGTAAGAGCTGTAATTAATAGCAAGAGTTATTTCCCTTTAACTTGAAATTCTTAAAGCCCTTTAAAAGGAAATATCTTATCTGAAGTCACAGAAAAAATTTCAGTTCATGAAATAAAGTTCAATGAAACTTGTTTAGTGAAAGGAAATTGTAATCTTCACTTGCAATATCAAGAAGTTGTGTTTGGTACTAAAAATGTAGATTTTAGTTTTTATACTTCTGAATAAAGTTTAGCGTAAATCAGTTGAAATAACTTGCCGCTTAAATTGTCCACCGAAGAGAAATGAATATGAGTGAGAGAATTCTGGAAAGCTGAAAATATGTTGAATCGAAACTTATAGCTCCAAAAGATTTTGAAGTAATATTTCTCATTGGTGAAAAACTGGTAAGAGTTGAAAGTTGTATACGGCATGTTTGTTACTGAAGAAATGTTCACTGTTAGAATAATGTTGATAAGTTTCTGTGTTCTTGTAGTTGAATGAGTGAATAAGTTAAGAGAGTGTGTATATGTGCGTGTGTCATAACATCTTCCCATAAGGGACAAACGTAATCTCTCTAATGCTACATCTTGTGTGTGCGAGAAGGCAAAAGAAGAAGAGTTGAAAATATCGCTAAATATTTATAATTAATGTGTACTACGTAATAGGCTCGAAACGCATAGATTTTTAGCGGTAAATTCATGTGATAGGCTCGAAACACAGTTTTTTAGCGGTAAATTCACGTGAGAGGCTCGAAACACACGGATTTTTAGCGGTTAATTAATTTTAACCGTGCGGGCGTAGACGAAAGCATGATATTGGCATTAACTGACCAATCAGGAGTCAGAGAAATATCAAGGCACTTTCTGCACAAAAATTGCAGTCGAAAGCAAGTGGTAGCAGAATGCTAAAATACCAGTTCCTTGCAGTTTCTTTCCCGTGTTTTGTTGCATATTATCCGGTGCAGATATTGGTGCCATTTGAAGTGTGGGATAGGAAAGAGAAATTAAATTAAAGATAATGAAAAAAAAAAAAGAAAAAAAAATGGAAAATTGAAAATGAAACAAGTTAAAAGTTAAATAAAGTCAAAGAGACTTAGAATGAAATCAAGGAAAAGGAAAATTTAAGTTTAAAAATGGTATAAAATTTAAGATTCCTTACATTGTGAGAGGATCGCGTAAGTGTCTTTCCTTCCGACGCCAATGAGTGATATTTAACTAGTTTTATAGGGTAGACTATCAGACCTACTACATTTTGGTGGAAAAGTTATCAAAGAGTTCATTAGACAAAGGGGTAGAGACAAGGAAAAAAATAAGTAAATAAAAATAAGAATAAATACATTTCGGGCCATTTTTCAACCTGCTAGCCACTAAAAGAAAAATTTTAAGCCTTCACTCAAAGAGAAGGCAGTCAAAAAGCAGAACATTGCTAGGTGAGTACACTTGTAGCGATATAGGAAAAAAGAGAGAAAAGGGGGCAGTCAATATGATCCCTACCCATGCGAATATACGTACATTGTTATTATTATTAACAGAAGTCTCTGAAGACATCAGCTAACTATAACCCAAAAGTGAAATACCCAGTGAACATGGCGGATATATGAAAAATTTCCCTGACAAACTGTAATATTTTTTTGCTTTATCGTGATGGAATATTATGCCGATTAAGACAATTATTTGGTTAATTGAATTAGAAGCAGTTTCGCCTGATTCTAATGAAGGTGCTTATAAGACCTACAGTGGTAGAAGCATTCTTTTTTTATTCCACCATATATACAACACCGGGACCGGTGCAAGAGTTTCCTGACTGCTCCTCCCCCACCAAATTTATAATACGGAGGCTCCTACCTGTATTACGTTTCAATTTTCATAAGGCAGTATTCATATAAAAAAGAAATTTTATTGTAACCTAATTATGTACAATAATGGATCATATGAAATATAGGTGAACAATTCAACTAGAAAAATTGAAATTAAATACAATGTATCTAAATACAAATTAGAGACATGCCATAATAGATCATTCCATCTTAAATAAATCAACAATGTTTTGCGGCAATTTTTAACATCAACTTGGGATTTTTCCTATTAAAATGTTGAATAGTTTTAACACATTCATCATTATGGATAAAAAAAATAGTAAATTTTATATAGTGTTTTTTTTTTTTCGAAATAAAACGTCGAATATTACTGCCTTCGCGACATATAGTCGCACCGGGCTTAAATTTCTGACCCCCCCCCAAAAAAAAACTCTGGATTCAAACCCAACTCATTACTAGAGATTCCAGAGCCAACAAATTTACTAAATCTCAAGGCTCAAAGTAAGCTTTTCATCCAAATAGAACAGGACCCTTTTGAAGCGAAGAATTGTTATTAGTTACACAACATTTTAAAAACTGAAAAAAAACAAAAAAAAAAAAAACACTTTAAAACCAGTCAGAGAAAGCTACAAAATTTCTGCTGGCATCTTAATCTGTAAAGGAAAATTTACAATAAAAACGCAATACAAAGACAGACCTTATACAATAGAAATACATGTATGAGTGCGAAATAATAATAACACCCTTTACTCACTCCCTTCAAATTCGGGGGACTGAAAATGAAGAGGGAAAGAAATTTCTTGAGCCTATGTGAAATTGTTTTGGGACCAATGAAAACCTTGCCTCCACAGAAATTAGCCGGTCAGCCGAGAAGAAAAAGAAAATAGTGCACCTATGCGAGATCCATTTTGATATAAAAGGAGGATAGAAATTAAATTAAGGAGAGAAGAGGGTTTGAAGTCATGTGAAAGGTTTTGTTTCTGTTCATCGCGACCAGTGCTGAAGTTCTTGCCAGTGTAAAATTATTCGCCAATATTACCGGCCTCTAACCAAGCACGTGGAACTTCAAGGAATTTTCTCTTAAGATTCCAAGAAAGTTATTTCAAACTATCTCTCTTCGTCTACCTATAAATGCATGCAACCGTATATCCCTTCTGTCTTAACTTTGGCTTAAACATTTTTTAATAGTATTGTGTCAGATCATTAAATCTGTTGTATGAATATTTCCTCTTCATGACAATTCGTTAAAACTACGGGCTTTAAAATTTCTGATTTGTTTTCCTGAAACGAGCTACTGACATTACTTCAAGCGTGTAAATTCGTAAATAAATTCTTTATCTTGTCTTGTTAAAATTACCCGTGTTGCGTCGTCATTATCATCCTTCATTAATCTTGTCGGAGTTAGCTCCTCCTTAATTCCCAAATTGTCAATAGGGGTCATTCTCCCTATACTATAAATACTGGGCCACTTCTCGCCTCGTTCTCTTTTTCATTTCTTCATTTCAGCGACTACAATGTAAGCTCTCTTAGAAGATCCGCGTCTTTCCATTTGTGGGAGACGCCATGAACATTATACACACATACACGTACGTATGAACATTCACCAAAGAACAGATACCAATGTTTACACACACATAAATGTTATTGTACATTGTAAAATTGTTTTGTTTAATATATATATTTGATTTTATATATATATATATATATATATATATATATATATATATATATATATATCGGTCTTGTTTGTCTCCTTTATATCTTCAGTTGAACTTAACTTGAGTCCGGCAATTTTTTTTTGTAGTTGGACATTTTAATATTCTACCAGGACTTACATATGTGTTCCCAATTCAACAACACGCAAACACACACGGTCCTCTACAATCTTCTTGGCTTGTTCAGTCTTCAAAAGTTAGTCTTAAATAAATGTTTAATTGTCTAGGTGCTTTTTGTACACGTTCTTCTGGGAGATGTGTATTTTTACATGTGTATCTCTTTTAGGAGCAGCGGTTAAAAACCGCCAAAATTGTTAAGGATTCATTTTAAATTTGCGAAAAGGTATTTTTTTCGTATTTTGGGGGTCAATGAGAGACGTGATCTCAAGTTGCTCTGAAAACCTATATGGAGCATTCTATGAGCCTCTTTTTTTTTTTTTTTGAATGAGAAGATCTTCGGTTAGCAGATAACTGCAGAAGGCACTTTGACATCAAGAAGAGAGCATCGAGACATGAAGGCATTCAGACGAGAAGGCAGAAGGTGACAAGCCAGCTGCAGAGAGCCTCGGGAAGGCTAAGTTCTTCTGCGGTTGGACAACAAACAACGAAGAATGAACTCGAAGAAATTTCCCAAAAGCCTCAGTGAAGCACGAACAATGTGACTACACACACACACACACACACACACATATATATATATATATATATATATATATATATATATATATATATATATAATAATTATTTAAAATATGATTCCAACTCGCGACATATATGACCCAAGCATACAAACAATATTCCTAACCCCAAAACAACACATTCTTACTAACCTTTCTTACTACATCCACCATAATACCTCATTGCCTGAATGAAAATCAGAAATAGTACCCATATGTACAAATCGTCGTATGTTGCGGGGGGGGGGGTAAAAACAACAAATTAAAAAATCCCCAATGAGTATATACAATATGAAGACAGTATGAATATTGTTCCTATTAATTACAGAGTGATTGAAAAGTAACTCCTTATTTTATAGATGATACAATCTCCACTCTATCTATACTTTTTACATCATGGATAAAATATGGAATTACTTTTCAATCACACGGTAGGTTTTGGTGTTTCGCACAAGAACTTAGGATTTAGCTGGGAATTAAACTTTTATACATTTTAACCTCTAAACCCCACACCACTATAAATCGAATTCAAATATAGGACGGCGACACAAAAGCCAAGACATAGATCCTAGCTCACCAAACTGTATCGGTGTGTAGGAAATTCGATCGTGCTGGTTTTTTTAATAAAAATTCGAACGTCCGAATTCCAAATAAAAATAGTTTAATTTTTTTAGTGACATATAATACTAAAATCTAAATATTTGGCGAGCAATTTTATGACTACAACATGAACACAATGCCTTCAAAACTCAGGGCCGGTGCGTACAACTAAGAACCACCTGACCAGATAGGTGGGCGGCTGATTGGGGGCCCTAGGTAGTGCTTTGAAACTTTCGTTATCTTATCAACATTTACTTTTTTTCTGTCTATATTACAAATAAAACTTAACACAAATGATTATTGATTAAAGTATGAACATTTTTGGCGAATTTTGACGTCATTCTGAGTTCTTTTTTTTTTTTCGTCCAAATCCGTAAATTTGCTTTGCTCATGCTAAGTCTTGAAAAAGAAAAACACTCTATAAAATTCACTATATTTTTTTTTTTATCCGTAATGTTGAGTGTGTCAAAATTATTCAACTTTTGGCAAGAAAAACCTCAAGTTGATGTTAAAATTGCTGTGGTGTAAAACATTGATTTATTTAAGATGGAATGATCTATTATGACATATCTCTAATTTGTATTTTTATAGAAATTGAATTTATTTTCAATTTTTCGAATTGAATTGTTCAACTCTATTACACATGATACATTATTGTACAAAATTAGGTTGCAAAAAGATTTGTAGTTTATATGAATACTACCTTATGAAAATTGAGATAGGGTGAGGGGGGGTGCGTATCGAAGATTCGGTTGAACCCTAAGAGATCCTTGCACAGAGCCTGTTTCTACTACATATATTTTGCACATAAATTATTACAGAGTAAATAGCAAGTGTTATAGGTTTTGGTATAAAACCTATTTCTTTAAGGTAGGACATTGTGTTAACGGTTTCAGTATTTTCAAATTGTTTTTTTCATGTTTTCGTTGTATTTTTATTTATGTCTTACAGGTGCAAAGTACATTCAGTTAATAATGTGTTTCATTGTGAATGTGGGATAGCCTGTTGTACATGTTGGTTGACCTTCTTATGAACGGGTGAAGTAATGGGTGGCCTCAGTGTAGCCGAGTCAGTGTTATTTCATTAGTTTCTTCCATTTCTAGACACCTGCCTCCATTCACCCAGGACCGGTTTGATTGGGTGAAGCTTGTTATTTGCCTTGTCGGTCGGTCGCTTCTGTCACTTCTATTTAATGAAATTATCTATATCATTTTTCATGTTCATATAGTCAGTTATGTGCCATGCGTGATACATGACTGACAGGGAAGATTTTTTCCCGCAGTAGGTTGCCGTTTCTTTCTGTGCTAGACCAGTTGTCATCCAAGGCTACAGAACCCGGTCTGTCCTGCTATTTACCCATAGCGGGCCGGGGGGGGTCAGAAGAAGAGGATTCGTACCTTTCCCAATTAGTATTAGCACGTAAATGAATGTAATGGATCTGACTGGAATTCGAACTCAATCCGAGCCGCTATCCATTACTCCACTGTGTCTCCTCCTATATTCCTGTAAGGGATCCTAAAATTATTATCATGGGTTTTTAATTCTGGGCAGACTTTGCGGCCCAGTCTGCCTGCTCATTGCTATGTGGCTTCGGATCCAGCACAGAACTATTTCTTTACTGTTGGATAATGAATCCAGCCTGCAGAGTAATTTCACCAACAGTTGGTTGTCAACTTTTTTATTGTTATAACTGATAGGGAGTCAGAGAATATTACATATTTATTTTTTATTTGTATTTCTAGAGATGAAGTCAAGTGCTAAGAAGACTACAGTACGAATCTGTAACGGTGTTGATGTCTAGTTGTTAATGTAGTAGTCATCCCGACGTGATATGTATTTGTAGTAGTAGTAGTTGATAGAGCAATCTTTTTTTTTAATTTTTTTATATTGTAAACGAAATGAATAAAAAGTACAACAATAACATAAACAATAACAATTTGAGAAACGTGTTGACATTAATAACAAGAATTTGTAATTTTCTTTTTCGTGATGTGAATTACAGAACACTGGTATGGTGCGTGTAAAAATGTTTTCAGTGTTACTGTCTCTTTTGTTTAAAAATTTGTGCTTACTTGTTTTTTGGCTTGTTCCGAGAATTTCGTTGGCGACGATAACGTTTGTGATCGTCAATTTTCGATTTTCACGGTGGGGATAAGGATGCGTACGTGTTGGGCCTTTTTACTACTGCTACTGATATTTGCTACTCTGCTCTTGTCTACTCTACTGACCCTACTGTTTTGACTGCCCTCGCTTGTGGTGAATGATGAAATATCTTTTTCATTTTTCATCACCGGTAGCAAGGTTGTTTTTAGGATGATGAATTTTTTTATCTTTATTTCGGGGATGATGAAATATCTTTATTTTCTATCATCACTGACGGCAAGGTTATTTTTAGAATGATGAAATATCATCATCATTCTGGATCATAAATTTCTGCATTGAAAATTGAAGTTTCTTCTGACATGTTTCTTTTAATTTTCTTGTTACTGCTCTTCATCCTGTTTCATTTTTGTATTTTGTTAAATCTGTGAAGATGTATGAGTGTCTGAGATAACTGATTTTTTTTTCCCTAATTCCTCTTGAAATATAAGTGGATGCGTGCTTGTTTTATGACGTTTACAGAGTTTTAGATTTATTTCAGGTATTCTTATGATCCAAATTAGCACATTTCGTATTGGTGTATTATTGGTACTAGACAGAGGTGTTGTGGTATGTTAATAAGAATTGACCATTTGTAGATGTAGAGTAGTTTTCACAGTGGAGGCTTGTATTTCAATAAGTCGTCCTAAATTAGGTTCGACGTACAAAACGTTAGGAACTTGGAAATAAGAGTTAATGACGCAGCAATCTAGTTGTGATGGTTGGTACTTCAATGTCCGATATCGACTGACTCGCTCAACACCACTGAACCGAACTGGCCACTGCTACTACTACTTATTATGTGTGGGAGAGTCCATTACAATAGAATAGGTATTATGGCGTAACAAGATGTCTGATAGGAGGCACGGTGGAGTAATGGATATCGGCTTGGATTGAGGAAAGCCGAGTTCGAATTCCAGTCGAATCCATTACATTCACTTACGTGCTAATACCCTTGGGAAAGGTATGAATCCTCTTCTTCTCCCTCCAGCTATGGGTAAATAGCAGGACAGAGTGGGTTCTATAGCCTTGGATGGCAACTGGTCTAGGAGAAGGAAAACTCAAAACCTGCGGAGGGTCGTTTGGGGACCTTGTGGCAATTAGTGCACCAGGCCACTGTAATCGGCCCTTCAAAAAGTGTGGATGGTCCTGCACGAAACCTTCACCACTATAATCAAATCTCATGTGTTATACATGCGGTTTGGGGACCGCTTGTGAATTCCAAATTCCCATGAAACTCCAAATGGAGCCGGCTCTACCCACCTCGGGTGAATGCCGTTACAGATACAGGTAGATGTCTGATTATGGCTGCGTGTATAACATGACCACGCGATTTATATTTAACGTAAAATATCACAAAATATGAAATACAAGAAGGAACAAAATGGTTTTAAAACAATAACATTTGTTTTTATTTTTGTGTAAATGATGGACATACATAGAGGTTACTATTGTGTTGGTGTTATGTCCCTTTGACTGAATTAGTTTTTTTTTTATCTGGGCTCACAAAAGTTCAATGAATTATAAACCTGAAAAATGCTGAATAAACTGTAGCTTTAGAAAAGTATTTAAAAAAGAAAAGTTCTTGTTGCTTGTTTGAAATGTTCTGTATGTTTGTAATGTAGTTTAGAAAGCTTTGTACGTACGTGCATGCGTGAAAATGCTTTTAACGTCAGACCGCCCATGGTCGAGACGAGAATCATTTTAAGACTACATCTTGTAGCGAAAAGAGAGAGAGAAGAGAAAGCAGCAAGCTCATGTCTGCTATTTATAATTAATGTAATCACGTGACAGGCTCAGAGAAAATTGGCGGGAAATCTTGACTTGGTCACGCGCTGGGTGGATTGCAACGCCCACTTGTGTGTATTGATCAATTAGAAGTTGATATTTCCTGAAAATCTGTATGAAGCTGAATAAAATTCAACATTGATAAGAAAGTGGTAGCGGGATGCTAAAGAGGTATTTCTGCTACTTGAATGATGGGTTCCATCCGGAGTAAAAAGTTGTTTTTTTTTTTATAGCTTTATCATTTTGCTGGAAGAAGTTTCTGTATTTTAGATTGAATGTGATATTGTATGCAGGGTTAGTGGGGCATTTTTTTTAGTTGTATATAATATTGTAAGGCTAGTTTGTCCCATCTCCGTCCTGGGTATGACGATAAACTACATCCGCGTCCTGGGTAAGAGGATAAACTATGTCCAGCAGCAAGGCCTTTCATCAGGAGGTTTTGAGAAGCGTGGAACCATCTCTTAATTGCTGGTATTCCCAGGTCCACCCTGATCCGGGGTGGTAGCACCTGTTAAAGTCCCAATTATGGGCAAATAGTTAACCCCGAAACTGGGGTAAAATCACTATGAAAATGTAAAAATAGGTTTTAATACCAGAAATACTTTGTAAAAAAATTATTATCAGCAATAAATTTTTGAAGAAAAATAACTATTACTAGAAGTACATTTTTGAAGAAAAAAATATTACTAACAATACATTTTTGAAAAAAAATATTATCAGCAATACATTTTTGGAAAAAAAATATTACTGGCTATACATTTTTGAGGAAAAAAATATTACCAGCAATACCTTTTTTGTAAAAAATATCACCAGCAATACATTTTTGAAGGAAAAAATTATTACCAAAAATAGATTTTTGACAAAACAAAATATTACCAGCAATAAAAATTTTGTCGGCATTAAATAACCCATTGAGGTTGATATGCCGTAAACCAAACCAAACCAAACCAAACCATTGTCCCACCTATATTTCGTTTGCTTTTATGTACTTTCCACTTTTCCAAGTGCCAATCTTAATTTTCACGGTAGGTTGGCTTAAGTATTTTGAGATATGATTTCTTTGCTGCTTGGTATATTAAATTTCCATCGTCCAACTTGGATCGAATTAATGCTCTGTATAATTTGAGCACTGTTTCCGGACAGCTCCACATTTTGTTGTGGGTTACCCCTCTCTTGTAATATTTTACTACATTTTGTTCTCAGATATTTAAAGTGTGGTATGGACGTTAGTTTCTTGTTGAGACTTATTCCAAGGATTATGTGGAAATGATCGCTACCGCATGTATCGTCGTAAATATTCCAGGTTGTGGCACCTTGCATTATTAGAAATATTCCTAGAAATATGATTTAATTTTTCTTACTCAGTTTATTAAACAGGTTGTTAATTTTTTAAAAACGGAAAATAACTGAGTTGAAAATAATTCACTAAGAGTGTACTAGACGATCCTAAGGAAAGAAGAAGGAAAGAAAGGAAAAAGGAAGGAAGGAAGAAAAAGAAAGAAAGAGAAATGTATGACGCATGACCCAATTGAGGGTGGAGATAGGAGTCAGAAAGAGATTTAGGTCTCAGCGTCTTGGCCGATTTTCGAAAGTCATTTTGGTAAGAATGTCGGTCAGAGCACCTAGCCTACTTTTTTGCATGGAAAGACACCTTATCAATTTGGATAAAGAGAAATTTTGGGAACAATGAAACAATTTTTAATCAGAAAAAAAGTGTCTTTGGGTTGAGGGGAGTGACCGGTGGAACGATATACAGACCTGTTAAGAATTGGACACCCACGTTAATAAAGTAGAGACATTTCAATGTAGATAATTAAGATTTTCGACTATCAGGTAAAACAAAGAGGTAAAAAAGAGGGACAATTGCTTTTGGCTCACAGAGGCGCCAAGAAGGCGGAAAAGATCCTTTCTAAAGTCAAGACTAATTAGCAGCGGGCTGTTTGACAAAGTCCAGGTGAGAGAAAGCCAAAGATTGTCATTTTGCGTACGTGCAAAAAGGGGCAAAATTGGATTTTGTTTTTTTTAAACAAGAACGATGTAACCACGCCCGCAAACAGAGGGGAGAGGATGTTCGATCAATAACAATTGGTCGAATACGATCACGTGACCTGCGGAAGAAAAGGGAAAGAAATGTTTGATCAATAACAATTGGTCGAATACGATCACGTGACCTGCGGAAGAAAAGGGAAAGAAATGCTCGATCAGGAACGATTGGTTGAAAAGCGGTCACCTGACATACGAGAGACTAAGAGAGATGGATGTGCGCCGCCCCACCGGGGGTACTGTGAGGAAGTAGGGGTGAAAACAATAGCGATAAGGAGAAGACAGAATTAATGCAGCTTTTGGAATTATCGAGAAAACCCTGACGCCGACAGACCCACCCCAGTTTGTTGCGGCGTCAATATAAGCAGGACCCCAGTCGACAGAAATCAGTTGAGTTGGAGTTGCAGTTGGAGTTGAGAGTTGGACCGCGGGCAGGGATAGAGCCTGAACGCGGCCATCAGGCCCGATTCACTCGCCCCTTTGCGGGCAGAAGAATCCTCAGACAAGAAATCCTTCCAGCCCAAGTCGAAGACAGAAGAACTTCCAGCCCAAGTAGATGAAGAAGAAGATTGCCTGAAAGCCTGAGAAGAATTGGAGCTGCAGACAAGCCGAAAGTCGATGAGAAGTTAAAGTTCAGCTCCGGACGGCAGTGAGAAGAGACCACCTCAGACGACAGAGAGTTGCGGCTAAGTTGAAACAAGAAATCTTCCACCAAGTTGAAACAGGAAAACTACCAGCCCAAGCAGACGAAGAAGAAGAAATACAACTCAAGTCGGAGAGAAGAATCAACTGCGAATGATCGATAGAAATTAGCCCCAGTGTCGAACTGAACCACACTCCGACATACATACATGATTCTAGAAAGTAGGTAATTCGACATTTTTCTATTGTGAGATAGAAGCTTGGTGCCATAGTCCACAGAGCGGGTCGGGAAATGAGAACACTTTTGTTTTATGTAACGGACTTTAAGATATAAAAGGTTGTTACCCTTTTATCAGCAATTTTGTTTGGTGTCGTGAGTTTTTATTTTATTTGTGTTTTGCCACCCCGTCGGACTCAACTTGTATCGGCCCCGATCCCTGCTGGTCCCGTCTGTCTAAGATCTAAACACAGCGTGGGTAGACAGACCGGAGATCGGTATAGTTGCTTTAGTGACCAGGTATTGGAAGCGAGTCGGGAAAGGCGAGGCTGGTGATCATCTGACCAAAGGGTTGGAGCGGCACGCTTGGACCCAGGAGGAGCGACCAGGAGGAGCGACGTCACCGTTGGCGCCGTAACCAAAGGATACGACACTGGGCCAGGTGTGTAACCGTCACAAGTGGTGCCGTGACCAACGGATCAACCCTGAGAGAACCACGTCACATATGGTGCCGTGGTGACCGAGGGATTTCAACCCTGAGAAGACCACGATCGACCGCCGTTGCTGAAAATTCAGACAGAACTCAGAACGACCCGGGACCAAAGGAAAGAAAGAACAGAATCGTCTGTAAGGTAGGACACCTTGTTTTGTTTCCCAACCTCGATTGTTGCTGTATAGACTGTCTTTCTCTGTAGACATGTCAGATTATGATTCGGATAGAGCAGTGGGGGGGTGAAGAAGAAGTAGGGCGGGGGTTGTCAGTGGATCTAAGGAAGCTGTTGGGTGGACCGAGGGTCCCAGTATTTGATGGCAGCAGGAAGGAGTTTAGGAACTGGCTGGCAATCCTCGAGAAGAGCCGAACCATCTACGAGCTCTCGGACCAAGAAACCCTGTACCTGGCATACGATGCCACAAAGGGAAAAGCGTCTGAGTTCGTAAGGGGCTCGTGGAGAACCAACCCCGCTTGGCTTGGGAAGAAATAAAAAACTGCTGACCAAAGAATTCGCCGACGAAGGTACGGCCATAGAGGCCATGAGGGCCCTTTTAGAACTGACACAGCTACGGGATGAAACCCCGGGAGAATTAGGGGCCCGAGCAGGGGAAGCTGTCGTCATTGGCATTCCCGAAGTGGTCAGGGATAATGCGGTTATGCAGGCTCAACTGGCGGACCTGTATGTAGAGGCGCTGAGCGACGAGCGTGTTCGTCACGACGTATGGAAAGAAGGACCGCTCAGACTGTCGGCAGCGATAGAGCTGGCCAGGGAGAGCCAAGGGGTGTGGGATAAAGTGAAGAGGTGTGGGAAGAAGCAGATACCAAGTCAAGAGGCTGGAAGAAGGGGGGTAGGCGGAAGAGCCCCCGTGTGGAATCAGAGGGTTAAGGAAGAGGTGGATCGGGCAGAATTATGGGAGGAGGACCCCAATAGAAGGGCATGGTCGACCAGGCATGGCTTTTATAAGCCCACGCCGGGTCGATACGGGCTGGTCTGCTGGACCTGTGGGTACGAGGACCACAGGGCAGCGGAATGTCCGACGAAGTGGGGTTGCCCCAGACTTCGATCGTGACAGGTGCACCAGGTGTGGTGGTAGAAAGGACACCTGGCCAAGTGGTGCGGGCTGAGGAAGGGTGCCCCACCAATATTAACAAAGAAGGCCGAGCCCAAGAAAAGCCAGCGGGCCACCCCAGAATTAAGAGGAGGGTGGCCCAGTTAAAAAGGAGAGAAATAAAAACTTGGACCAGTGGGTGGGCGAACCGCTTGAATAGAGGACAGGTTCCCCGAGGATAGACACAAGGCCAACCCAGTTAAAAAGAGAAAGAGCAAAATGTTGGACATGTGGTCGGGCGGGCCACTTTGCGGCAAGCTGTCCAACAAGAAGGTGCTGGTTTTGCAGGAGGCCAGGACACCTGAAAAGAAACTGTATTCTTAGAAACGGCCATGGGAGACCGGGAGAGGTCCGGCCGGGGTCGCCCAGGTGCAGGGGGCGCAGAACTCCACCTCATAAAAAAAATGAAGGTGATATATTACTACCGGCGCCTATGGCTGGGTTAACCCAAAGGTGGGGACCCAGGAAGAAGAAAGCTCAAGTGTTCTCTTCGCTAACGCAAGAGAGAGAACTATCCTGTAGAGCAGAGATAGGTGGTAGAGAGATGAGGGCTTTGGTGGACACAGGAGCATCTGTGTCATTGATGAGAGAGGAAACATACAGGCGGGTGAAACGGAAGAGAAGGTTACGGGAAGCGGACATAGAGATCACACAAGCAGATGGGGCCCCCTGGAGATAAAAGGGATGGTGAGGCTCCCGGTGAGGATTGGGAGGGTGAAAAGCACCCAAAACTTTTTACGTAACCCCCGACCTGTGTACAGAGGCAATCTTGGGAGAAGATTGGCTCCGGAGCCAGAAAGGCCCAGATCGAGTTTAATCCTACTGTGTTGGTGGTGAACGGCGAGAGAACGCCATTGGGATGCCCACCAGAGGAAGAGATAACCATAGTGGTGGAGGAAGATGTAAAGTTACCTCCTAGGACCGCAGTGTCGGGAAAGGGTAGGCTAATGTCAGAAAAAAAAGGTACGGAGAGGACCTCTGCAGTTGGTCCCTGTAGAAGGAAAGGGCCTAGAAGATAACGAGGTAACCCTGTGCGAAACGGTAGTGGAGGCAGCCGAGTTGGTGCCCATTATGATGGTGAACCAGGCCCAAAAGACTATCAAGGTTAGGAGAGGGGAGAAGATAGGAGAGCGCTTCCCCTACGAACTCTGAATCGGGTGAGATTCGAGGAGGAACGAAGGAAGCTAGTAGAGCAAACAAAAGGAATCTTAGATGAGGATATATTAGCACCGGATCAATTTAGAACCAGAGTGGGGGTCTGTTAAGGAACAATCGAGATGTGGTAGCCCAGTCAGATAAGGAACTAGGTCAGACCCACACAGTCGAAATGAAAATCGACACCGGAGACCACCCCCTGTGAAATTAAAACCCTACCGAACACCTATACATAAAAGACCCCTTGTAGAAGAGGCAGTAGAGGAAATGTTGGAAGCTGGGATGATCGAAAGATCGATCTCTCCTTGGAGCTTCCCAATAGTAATAGTAGGTAAGAAAGATGGCGGCCACCGTTTCTGTGTAGATTTTAGAAAGCTGAATTCTATATATCGAAGCCGTTGGCGGTGCCATTGCCATTGATAGACGACATTTTGGCATTATTAGGGAAGGCAAAGTACTTCTCTACGTTGGACTTGAGGTCCGGTATTGGCAGGTAGCCCTGGATGAGGCTGACAAGGAGAAGGCCGCATTCGCGTGTCACCTGGGACTGTTTCAGTTCAGAGTGATGCCATTCGGTTTAGCTAATGCCCCGGGAGTCTTCCAACAGCTAATGTCAATAGTGTTAGGAGGATACGAGAGCTTTGCCATGGCGTATTTGGACGATATCTTGATATTTTCGGAGACAGTGGAACAACACTTTTTCATTTAAGACAGGTGTTGGGAAGGTTGAGGAAACACGGATTAAAATTGAAATTGTCAAAGTGTCAGTTTCTGAGGGAAGAAACTAGGTATTTAGGCTTCGTCATAAACGGAGACGGTATTAAACCCGACATGGATAAGGTAAAGGTCATAAGGGAAATGCCAGAGCCTAAGACAGTGAGGCAGGTAAGAGGTTTTATAGGAGCTATAGGCTACTACCGGCGCTTCGTCCCGGCATTTTCAAGAATTGCCATACCGCTAGTGGCCCTGACGAAGAAATACGCTAGGTTCAAGTGGACAGAGGACTGTCAACGAGCATTTGATTCGCTAAAGGAACAGTTGACGACCGTTCCACTGCTGACGTATCCAGACCTCAGCAAGCCCATGATATTATACACGGATGCCAGTGAGCAGTGTGTAGGGGCAGTACTTACCCAGCCGTGTCCTGATAAGGAAGGACCAGTGCCAGGCATACCAGAGGAAGTACCGATATACTTCCTCTCCCATAAGCTCTCAGAGACACAACAGAGGTGGCCAGTAATAGAGAGGGAAGCATATGCTATCATGTATGCTCTCCAAAAACTGGACTACTATTTAAATGGTGCGGTCTTCACTATAAAGACAGACCACAAGCCTCTGCAGTACCTATTGCAGGCAGAGTGGACAAATAATAAGAAAAATTCAACAGTGGGCACTTAAGTTAAGTGGCTACCACTGTAAGATAGAGTATTTGGCAGGAAAGGAAAAACACGTGCGCAGATTTACTCTCAAGAATACCGAAACAACTGGAAGAAAGATCTGTAAGGGTAGAACAGGGAGTAGATGATAAAGCCTATAGAATAGGAGTAATTAACTCTAATAAGCTAAAAGATCGCCCTATATTAGAATCGGACGAAGAAGGGGACGCCCAGATAATAACCGATCCTTACTGGACAGAAGGAATTGAGAAGGAGCAAGCAGACAGTGAAATAGCTGCTCTGAGAGAGAAGGTGAAGTCAGGAGAGACCACCAAGTATGCCATAATAGAGGAAAGGCTGTATTATCTCTCAGGAAGGGATGAAGAAGTCAAACCCAAGTTGTATGTGCCCAAAAGTTTAAGACCAGAGATATTGGAACAGTGCCACGAAAGGTTGGGTCACATGGGAATTGATAGGACATGTGATCTCATAGGAAGAAAGTACTATTGGCCCAAACTGTACGGAGAAGTCACTAACTATGTTCGGAGTTGTGTAGTGGGCCAGTCGCAGAGCAGAAGGCAGGAAATGGCACCCTTGGAGGAAACAGACGTACCAAACTTCCCTTCGAGAAAGTGAGTATGGATGTATCAGGACCATATGGGGAAACTGCACAAGGAAACAACTATATAGTGAGTTTTGTCGATTGGCTAACAAATTGGCCTGAGGCATTTGCAGTACCAGACAAGAAGGCCAGAACTGTGGCCGGGTTGATAATAAGCGAAATCTTCCCTAGGTATGGTGCCCCTGTGCAGTTGGTAACAGATAATGGCACGGAGAATGTGAACAGCATCATGAGAGAGGTTTTGACAGGTTTGAATGTAGAGCACATAAAAACATCCCCATATCACCCCCAGGGAAATGCTAAAGTGGAAAGGTTTCATAGAACCTTGGGAGATGTATTGGCCAAGTTGGTCAGAGAAAACACTGGAAATTGGGACTTGTATTTGACGCAGGCTCTGGCGGCCGTGAGGTTTACGATAAACGAAACCTCCAGATTTTCTCCTTATTTTTTTTGTTGTTTGGCAGAGACGTGGTCCTGCCTGTAGATAACCTACTGAAGCCCCGAAGAAGGTATATGGGAGAAGATCATCATCAACTATTGCTGGAACAGCAACATAAGATATTCGTACAGGCCAGAAGAAGAATAAAGAGGGCCCAGAAGAAAAGAAATGAGAGGGTGAATGCTGAAAGAAAGGTGGTAGAATTGAAGGTTGGAGACCCTGTCTACTATAAAATCCACCAGAGAGAAGGAAAACTGGACCAGAGATGGGAACCGTACTACCGGATAGTGGAGCAGACGGGCCCAGTATCATATGTAATATGGGATCAAGTGGCAGGACGAGCGAGGAGGGTTCATGCCAATGATCTGAAGAAGGCTGAAATAGCTAACCTGGAAATGAGCGAGCCGAGGCCTAAGAAGACAAGGAAAAGGAAGGTAACTCTGGTTGAACCGGAAGGAATGGAGACGGAGGAAGACTCCGAAGAAGATGAGGAGATAGGTCGACTTGACCAGATAAACGAAGCAGTCCGAGTGACGGAGTTGGAACCCTCAGCGGGGATTAGCGATGTTCAGTCGTCGACTGAATCAGTGCAGAGAAGACCCCGTGAGATCGCCATCACACCCCCATATCCGAAGAAAAGGAAGAAAAAGACGAAGAGGTCCAATCAAGCAGTCGAAGGCTCTAAAAAGAGGCACCCTGAACAGGACGAAGGGCCCAGCGAGTGGGAGGAGGAGGATCAAATACCCCTTTCCCAGCTTAAGGAAAGGATAAAGAACAGGAGAAGTTTACACATAGAGTCGAGATGTATCGAAGACATTCAAGGCGAAGACTCTAAACAGAAAGAAGAATCAGAGGATGAAGAAGAGGACAAAAAACCTTCTGGACGGAGTTAAACACAGAAAGAAGGTTAGAGGTTGAACAGGAATCACCTCAGAAGATGAGATCAGGGAGGAGAAGAACCCCAAATCTCAGTAGAACAAAAGGGCTGTGCAGAATAGAAGCATTTAGTGTCAACAGATAACGACACTGGCTCATCCAAGATCCTATTGGCTGACTATGGTAGATGTGAGTGGAGGGATGGAGATGCGGGCTGCACCTCACGAAGAACGGAAGATCATTGGCATTATTGATTGGCCACCAGTGGTGTCATGAAGTACGACCTTTAGAGTGGGCGCCACGCACACCTGACCAGACCATTCTGTCTGCTAGGGGTTAGTTAGAGGAGGGAAGAGCCGAACTAATAGAAAAGTTATGAAATGATTGAGTGATGAGTCGAGCGAGACTAAGTGATTGTGAAGAATAACAACAAGAGAATTTGTTACCTTTCAGGAATGATAGCAAGGTACAAGGTGGAAGCAGACTACATAGCATTAAATTCGGGGAGAACGAAATTCATGTTGCTATCAGCTGAAGAAGCTAGAAGGTGTAGAGATGATACCCTGGGGACTTGTACCTCGTTGAGCCCTATCTATAAAACTGGTAACCGCAGACTGTGCATATTAGAATTGTTTGAAGGAGAGGGAAGGAATCAAAAGAATCTGCCAAGTAGAGGTATTAACAAACTCGGCATTACCACAAGCTATCAGTGTTTCAGACGGGGTGTGGGCAGTAGCCACCCAGAAACATATCAGCCTGTCTAGGGTATGTGGGGAGAGTCCACAAGGACATTAAGAATAAGGCCACCGTTATCCCTGGTGACGCTACCCATGGGATGTTCGGCGGTTGGGGTGTCCATCTCCTTGCCCCCTATTACCAGATGGAAGAAAGATATGAAGAAAAGATTCACTCGTAGAGATGATTGGTAGAGGCTTAGTCAATTGTACAGAATTATGGGAGCCGATAGTGAAGAGATTCTCTAATGTTACCTTAAATAAGATGCCAGTATTAATGAAGCCAATAGAAAAGATCGATATGGATCACTTAAGAGATAAGTTAAGTGCGTTGGGAGACGAAGGTGTAGCTTGGGAAGACGATGAGCAGATCGCGATAAGTTGGTCAATAGTAATGGGTACATTCCTAGTTTAGCCATCGGGGGTGTAATAATATGGAAGATTAAGAGTAAGAGAAGATTAGCGAACGACAGTCTAGTGAGCATGCAACAACTCGAGAGGGAGATGCCGAGCAGTGTTCCTTGCTCAGACAGGACTGGCGAAGAAATTGCTGAAAGACCAATGGAGGAGGCTGGCGTGAGACCACCACGTGCGGCGGGAAAACCTCCCACGGCAGAGAGGAAAGCATTGACCAAGAAGAACAAACCCTAGTGAACACATCTGCACCTACAAACACACGCACACATTACCTTGCATGTAAAAAACAAAAAAAAGTGAAAAGAACATTTCATTGCATGTAGAACAAAAGAAAATGAAAAGAACATTTCATTGCATGTAGAACAGAAGAAAATGAAAAGAACATTTCATTGCATGTAGAACAGAAGAAAATGAAAAGAACATTTCATTGCATGTAGAACAGAAGAAAATGAAAAGAACATTACATTGCATGTAGAACAAAAGAAAATGAAAAGAACATTTCATTGCATGTAGAACAGAAGAAAATGAAAAGAACATTTCATTGCATGTAGAACAGAAGAAAATGAAAAGAACATTACATTACCTGTAGAACAAAAGAAAATGAAAAGAACATTTCATTGCATGTAGAACAAAAGAAAATGAAAAGAACATTTCATTGCATGTAGAACAAAAGAAAATGGAAAGAACATTACCCTTGCATGTTAGAAAGTAGAATAGAATTGCATGAGACAAATGCATGGTGCATGTTAAATGATGTAATTGGGTTTAGGTGTCATTTACGGGTAAATGACAAATCGGTTAGGGAGGATTGTGGCACCTTGCATTATTAGAAATATTCCTAGAAATATGATTTAATTTTTCTTACTCAGTTTATTAAACAGGTTGTTAATTTTTTTAAAAACGGAAAATAACTGAGTTGAAAATAATTCACTAAGAGTGTACTAGACGATCCTAAGGAAAGAAGAAGGAAAGAAAGGAAAAAGGAAGGAAGGGAAGAAAAGAAAGAAAGAGAAATGTATGACGCATGACCCAATTGAGGGTGGAGATAGGAGTCAGAAAGAGATTTAGGTCAGCGTCTTGGCCGATTTTCGAAAGTCATTTTGGTAAGAATGTCGGTCAGAACACCTAGCCTACTTTTGCATGGAAAGACACCTTATCAATTTGGATAAAGAGAAATTTTGGGAACAATGAAACAAATTTTAATCAGAGAAAAAGTGTCTTTGGGTTGAGGGGGTGACCGGTGGAACGATATACAGACCTGTTAAGAATTGGACACCCACGTTAATAAAGTAGAGACATTTCAATGTAGATAATTAAGATTTTCGACTATCAGGTAAAACAAAGAGGTAAAAAAAGAGGGACAATTGCTTTTGGCTCACAGAGGGCGCCAAGAAGGCGGAAAAGATCCTTTCTAAAGTCAAGACTAATTAGCAGCGGGCTGTTTGACAAAGTCCAGGTGAGAGAAAGCCAAAGATTGTCATTTTGCGTACGTGCAAAAAGGGGCAAAATTGGATTTTGTTTTTTTTAAACAAGAACGATGTAACCACGCCCGCAAACAGAGGGGAGAGGATGTTCGATCAATAACAATTGGTCGAATACGATCACGTGACCTGCGGAAGAAAAGGGAAAGAAATGTTTGATCAATAACAATTGGTCGAATACGATCACGTGACCTGCGGAAGAAAAGGAAAGAAATGCTCGATCAGGAACGATTGGTTGAAAAGCGGTCACCTGACATACGAGAGACTAAGAGATGGATGTGCGCCGCCCCACCGGGGGTACTGTGAGGAAGTAGGGGTGAAAACAATAGCGATAAGGAGAAGACAGAATTAATGCAGCTTTTGGAATTATCGAGAAAACCCTGACGCCGACAGACCCACCCCAGTTTGTTGCGGCGTCAATATAAGCAGGACCCCAGTCGACAGAAATCAGTTGAGTTGGAGTTGCAGTTGGAGTTGAGAGTTGGACCGCGGGCAGGGATAGAGCCTGAACGCGGCCATCAGGCCCGATTCACTCGCCCCTTTGCGGGCAGAAGAATCCTCAGACAAGAAATCCTTCCAGCCCAAGTCGAAGACAGAAGAACTTCCAGCCCAAGTAGATGAAGAAGAAGATTGCCTGAAAGCCTGAGAAGAATTGGAGCTGCAGACAAGCCGAAAGTCGATGAGAAGTTAAAGTTCAGCTCCGGACGGCAGTGAGAAGAGACCACCTCAGACGACAGAGAGTTGCGGCTAAGTTGAAACAAGAAATCTTCCACCAAGTTGAAACAGGAAAACTACCAGCCCAAGCAGACGAAGAAGAAGAAATACAACTCAAGTCGGAGAGAAGAATCAACTGCGAATGATCGATAGAAATTAGCCCCAGTGTCGAACTGAACCACACTCCGACATACATACATGATTCTAGAAAGTAGGTAATTCGACATTTTTCTATTGTGAGATAGAAGCTTGGTGCCATAGTCCACAGAGCGGGTCGGGAAATGAGAACACTTTTTGTTTTTATGTAACGGACTTTAAGATATAAAAGGTTGTTACCCTTTTTTTATCAGCAATTTTGTTTGGTGTCGTGAGTTTTTATTTTATTTGTGTTTTGCCACCCCGTCGGACTCAACTTGTATCGGCCCCGATCCCTGCTGGTCCCGTCTGTCTAAGATCTAAACACAGCGTGGGTAGACAGACCGGAGATCGGTATAGTTGCTTTAGTGACCAGGTATTGGAAGCGAGTCGGGAAAGGCGAGGCTGGTGATCATCTGACCAAAGGGTTGGAGCGGCACGCTTGGACCCAGGAGGAGCGACCAGGAGGAGCGACGTCACCGTTGGCGCCGTAACCAAAGGATCCGACACTGGGCCAGGTGTGTAACCGTCACAAGGTAAAGGCTAGGTCAATTGCTGACAGGCATCGAGTTGCTGGATCGAAGTGTGTCGCTGCTCCCTGATTGAGCAGACAATTTATTATCCATAAGGAATTTTTCCATAATTCTCCATATTGTGGATATTAAAATCTCCTAGGTGAAGGGAGGATTGGGGCAATTGTTTTATCAGATCTTCCAGCATGTCTTGTTCTATCTGATCATGTGGTGTAAAATGCAGGGAGCCTATGTTGACTGTTCTGTGCAAAGTATCTCTCATGACAGCTGCCTGCAATTTCGTTTTTAGCTCAATTTTGCACCAGGGTAGTTTTTTTTTTTATTAATACGATTACACCTCCAGAGTTCAGGTTTGTGAAATATATATAGCACATATGCTAGGCCACAAAAAATCTGAGCCGGCTAAGCATAGAAATTAATACAATATGTGAACCAGTGATAAGGAGTGTCAGAGAAAAGCAATGATAACAGCAGAAATTGCAATATGAGCACTGGTAAAAAATGGTTTGCTGAAGACATTAGGGTTTATAATACCCAGAAGTCCTCAAGGACACATGGCACAGTGGATAAAGGCGTTAGTTAGATCCAGTGACAAGACCCAAAGAGTGTGAGTTCAATACCCGGCTAAGGCTGTGGAGAACTTTCAGAGGGAAATTATCAGGAGATAACTGATAACTGACTGACATCCATTAACCGTGGAACTAGAACAGCCTACCCCAGTGAGCGAAAGTCCAACCACCGAAATGTTGTAATAAATATGGCGACAAAGATAAGGACAATAGTCCGAATGTAAATTATATACATAATTCTCCCTATTGTGAATATTAAAATCTCCTAGGTGAAGGGAGGATTGGGGCAATTGTTTTATCAGATCTTCCAGCATGTCTTGTTCTATCTGATCATGTAGTGTAAAATGCAGGGAGCCTATGTTGACTGTTCTGTGCAAAGTATCTCTCATGACAGCTGCCTGCAATTTCGTTTTTAGCTCAATTTTGCACCAGGGTACATCATTTTTTATTATTAATACGATTACACCTCCAGAGTTCAGGTTTGTGAATGTGATTGTATTGTTGATAGTTTTTTTTTTTATATATTACTATTATATGTTTTTTAGAAAGGTTTCCTGGGTGCAAATAACCGCAGGATCCAATTTTGTTATCAGTATGCGCAATTAATTGTAATTTGAATTTAGTGTATCTAGCAGCTGTCCCACACAGTCACATGTGGCACAAGGCCGAATTTAATGTGGGGTTCCAGAGCCAGTAAGCTCGGTCAAAAAAATCCGCGTAGACCCCGCATAAACAGGATCGGGTCTGTCTACCTCCCTGAAAGAGACTCTGCCCTTCGGCATAGCCTCGTCCAGGTTCCTCTCTGCTCAGAGGCGAAGACTTCGACAGGATAGCTGAAAAGATTTCTGGTAGTCGTAATTTGGCTTTAGTTCACGGCAGTTCCATTGTAGTATTTTATATCCAATTTTTGTATTTTTATATTTTTTTAATGTTTTTGTTTCGAGGTTTTTGGCTGCATATCATCAATCTTCTCTAGTACGTCGAATTTATTTTTTGTGGGTGCCAGAAGTTTTTTTTTTTTTTAGTTGTTCTTGTTGGGCGGGGGGTGCTTTTCGGAGAGGTCTATTTTGAGATTAGGTGGAGATTTTGTGTTTTGTATAGGCGACACCTGAGCCACAGAATGTGGGTTTGAACTCGGCTCTTATGATTTATTTACTGTTTCAGTTTTGGGAGCTTTCAGCCGTCCATGTTCTGTGCAAAGTATCTCTCATAACAGCTGCCTTTAATTTTGTTTTTAGGTCAATTTTGCACCTGGGTACGTCATTTTTTTATTAATACGGTTAACACCTCCAGAGCTCAGAGTTGTTAATGTTGTTGATAATATTATTATTACCATTTTTCTTTTCTTTTTTTTTTTTAGAAATGTTTCTTGAAGACAAATAAAAATTGTACCTCCGACAGGAATCGAACCACTTTTTTAACCTTTTTTTTAATCTTTTGTAACCCCCACTCCCTCAAAAAAGTTTGTTTTCATATGCAGAACAGTTAAGGTTAAGTCAGGGATCAATTGGACGCTGTATTGATATTATAACTAATCAGGAACTAAATTGATTAGAAAGCAATATTTTTTTTAATTCTGACAAATCCTAAGGAAGGTCCAAAGAAGGCTAATCAACAAAAAGTATCCCCCCCTCTGTTGTGTAGGAACCTACCACCCCTCTTGAAGATGAACTCGCCTACAAACAAGGACGTTAAATAGTGGCATGTCAAAAGACAGAGGGTCGGAGAAGTTCTGGGCTGAGTTAGTTATAGACTACTCAGGCGATTTCTGTACCAACTTACCAACCGAATAAACCCCATTTTATTGTTACATGTTATTTGGCGTTTGTCTTTATTAACCCCAAATTAACATCATAACACCCTCAAAAAATGTCTTTATTTTTTATGAGTGGGCCAGTCTATTCAAGTAGTGTAATAGCAGTTATCTAAATTCTCTTATCGCATCGTTAAATCTTTGAGCTTAACAACTTTAACAAAATATTGGAATAACAATCATAAAATATGAATGTTGGTAGTTATTTTAAGAAGTAAGGGGGTACAAATGAAAAGATTTGAGATTGACAACTTCTTCCATTCCACTGAAACAGCCGTTAAGCATACCTATCTCCTCTTCTTTCATTCTTTCTTTCATTTTTTCTTTCTTTCTTTTTCTCACTGAAAACAAATAGTATCTTTTCCCATCTTTCCACGCGATCAAAATAATGATTTAAAATATTTTAGTAGACGATATTATTTTATCTAATTTATGGTTACTGGATTTTGGGCGATTACTTTACTCGGTTCCCGTCGTTCGATACTGTGCGTCTGAAAAATGCTGGTTTTATTGTAATCACCATTACAATTCTGCCTTTTGCGATCAAAGTGTAGTATCTGTTCTTATCAGCTTAATCTAATTCACGCTCTCTCCCTCTCTCTTTCTCTCTCCACTTTTATCTTCCCTTCCCTTTTTCTTTCATTTTCTTACTGAAACCACGTAATGTCTTTTCCCTCATTCCACGCGATCAAAGTGTGGAATAGTCCATTAGGCATCGGCAGGGCGTAACGGTCGTTCAAATTAACGAATGCAGGGACAAGAACTGTTATAATAGGATAACACTAACAGTGACTGAGTAGACTAGTAGGAATGTTGAGTTGAGTTCATGTTTGGTCAAGATGAGGACATAAAGTTTGCAGGAGGTTCAATGAGGATCACTCAAATAAAAGAGGCTTGAAAATATTTTTATCACTGCCGCTTGGATATGGAAACGTTTCCTTGGGATCAACTAAGTAGATTATACAAGGTCTGTCTGAAAAGTAACGGGACTTATCCGACCTTCGACGTGAGAGGCGTGGTCCACAGTGAGTTCTTGCCACAGGGCCAGACGATCAATTAGCAACTCTACAAAGAAATCCTTTGGCGTGTGATTCGCTCAGTGCACGTGAAGAGACAAGTATTGTGTCAGGACAAATCGTGGCTGCTTTACCACGACAACGCACCTACTCACAACACCCTGACCGTCCGACAGTTCCTGGATGAGAAGAACATCGCCGTACTGGGACAACCTCTCTATTCATCTGATCTTGTTCCATATGACATTTTTCTTTTCCCCAAGCTCAAGGGGACCCGTTTTGAAGGCGTGGATGTCATCAAGAGGGCCGTAACGAGGGAGCTGAGGCGCACCCAAGAAGAATCGTTCCAGCAGTGCATAGAAGTCTGTCAGAGAAGGGTGGAAAAGTGCATTAAACTCGAGAGGGATTACTTTGGAGGGGAAGCCATGTTGTTGGTTGTTTGAAATTAAATAAATGATTTATGGCAACAAAGACAGACCTCATACTCTGTAGCATTATTGTGTAAATGATTCACTTGTCCTTAACAACCTATTGTGACAGCAATGTCACTACTCCTTTACGATGCCAGAAGAATGTCACAATAATTCAAAATGCTAAACTAACTCCATATGAATAAATAATCATATTTAAAAACACATTTATATATTGATTTGTTTTTTTTTTTACAGCTTATCAACGTTTTGCAGGTTATTTAAAGCCAGAAAATATTTTTAGATTTTTTGAGAGATAATAATGATGTTTTTAATAATACAAATTCTACAAATTAACCCATATCTGAGGAGAAAAGATGATTATTCCTACCTTTCACAAAGGTATTTGCACGTAAGTGAATACAACGGACCTGATTGGAATTGGAACTCGGCTCTCCGATTTCCAATTCCGAGCCGTTATCCATTACACCACCCGCACATCCAAGCTTACAGCACCTGGCATTCTCAAGTGGTCACCCATATGACCAGGCTCAATGTTGCTTGGTTCATTTAATTAAATGTATTTTGAAATGCCAGAGTGTATAGCGTCTAACATATTACATTACAGGCATATTTTGTTGAATCACCGGTTCTTGTAGGATCACTAAAGTTAAGCAATATAAAGACTGGTCAGGACCTAGATGGGTGACCATTGTAAGCTTGGATGTGCAAATGGTGTAACTGGAGATCAGAGAGCCAAGTTCTGATTCTGGTTGCATTTGATACATTCACTTGCACGCAGGTGCTCTTGGAAAAGATATGAATCCATTTTTCACGCCCCTCCAGCTATGGGTTGATTAGTGGGACTCGTATCAATAAATCATTATTATCCTCCCCCCCCAAATTCTACCAATTTAAAAAAAGATAACAAAGACATAAGTTTAATTAAATGGGAACAATTCAGTTTTATTTATTTATTTCTTTTTATATGTCTACATGTGTTAAGAAATGGACAAGGTCCGACAATTTATTTATTAAAGACATTTTTATTTATGTTTAACGTTGTTATTTTATAGATACAAGTATTTAAGCAAATGCTCTGTTTAAGATAAACAGTATTAAATAACATTTACCGGCCTGAATGTCCGAGAAATTTTCATAGAAAATATTCGTTCATAGACAGGATTCGAACCTGCATCCTATACGGAACTGTCATATACGCTGACATGCCTTAACCACTCGGCCACCATGAACCTTATGGTAGACAAGGTCGAATTTACTGCTTATAAACTACAATCTTCCATGAATCTCGTACATTCATAACTGCTCTGGCGTATCGAATGTAAACAAATGACGTCATATGTTAAGAAATGGACAAGGTCCGACAATTTAATTATTAAAGACATATTTTTATGTTTAACGTTGTTATTTTATAGATACAAGTATTTAAGCAAATGCTCTGTTTAAGATAAACAGTATTAAATAACATTTACCGGCCTGAATGTCCGAGAAATTTTCATAGAAAATATTCGTTCATAGACAGGATTCGAACCTGAATCCTATACGGAACCGTCATATACGCTGACGTGCCTTACCGCTTAAGCTACAAAGAACCAATCGGTAGACAAGGTCGAATTTACTGCTTATAAACTCCAACTTTCCATGAATCTCGTACATTCATAACTGCTCTGGCATATCGAATGTAAACAAATGACGTCATATGTTAAGAAATGGACAAGGTCCGACAATTTATTTATTAAAGACATTTTTATTTAGACATTCAGGCCGGTAAATGTTATTTAATACTGTTTATCTTAAACAGAGCATTTGCTTAAATACTTGTATCTATAAATAACAACATTAAAAAAAAATGTCTTTAATAAATAAAATGTCTACATGTCTTTATTCTGATAAATTATTTATTTTTATTTCCGGTTCCTCCTAAAGTCTACTTCAACTCTATACTTCCACCGTCTACACCTAAATCACTGAATTTTTATTTACCATTGAATTACTTTTTCTTTTCTCAATAGGAGTAGATAGGTTCGCTTATCGTCTGGTTCACACTCCTCCCCGGTCTTTTGAGCAGGCGTAGAAATTTATCACCTGGTTTCCTGTTTACGATTGGCTTTTCGGTTCATTCTGATGTCTATTGCACCTCTATACTTTTAATGTCTAAACTCTGAAATTTTATTTACTATTGAATTACTTTTTCTTTGCCCACTAGGAGGAGATAGCTTCGCCTATCGTCCGGTTCACACTCCTCCCCGTTTTTTTTTTTTAACAGGCGTAGACGTTTATCCTTCATTTCCGGTTTGTTGGATTACTGCCCCTTGAGGATAATTACAGGCAGCGCAAAATTTGAAAGACTCTCCCTCTTTCCCTTGGCGACTTCTGTAAGTAACTCAGAGACAGATACTGAAGCTTGCTTTGAACTTTTCACATTTAATTTCATTCCTCATTTTTCTTTTTAGCAATATGTCTGTTTAATATATTTATTAATACTTGTTTTGTTTAAATTCCATGTTTTGGTACTTATTTTTGCCTGGAATCACATGAGTCTGCCAATATTCTCCGCAGGACAAATGTACCAGATGCATTTAAACATTTACTAAAAAAAAAATATAAAAACGTTCACACCTCATATCAAAATTGTTGATTCCCGCATTAAAGTGGTGACTGACCAATGTGACGTTCTGGATATATATTTAAAAAAAGACACTTTGAAAAATGACATACTCATTCCCCACCAAATTTCTTTACGTCTAAAGAGCAATGTGTGCAGTGTAGAGTTCTGGCAGACTTACTATATTTCCCTATTCGATTTACGGCAACTTCACAGGTTAAATCTCTTTCCTTCACCAATGATTATAATGAGTTGCTACTGTACCAGCAGGAACATTTTATTACAGCCACAGAATTTCTGCTAGAGAGACGCCAACTTTGGTGACAAAGAAAAGATTAATACTTGTTGCGGATGTGTGTTGGAGAGGAATAGAAGGTTTGAATTATCAGAAGGCTTAAAATCGTTTGTGTTCAATAATCTTCCATCCACAACAATTTATACAAGATAGAGAATAAATGATTCATAAACATCTTGTTTCAAAACATAACAATTGAATTTATTAATATTTGGTATACATGCATGAATACTGAGTGAAAAGGTCAGACAGAGTTGTGTCTTTTAGATTAGGTAAATATTTGTATTCGAGCTCATAATTGTAGTTTAGAAGAATAAAGTTTCTTTAGCATGTTTGGAATTGTGTATTGTATAAGTTGGCAAGAGTTCAGAAGAGATTTAAGAGTTCGTACTTGCGTGAATGTTGGTAATGGTCTTTAACGTCTGACTGCATTAGTTACGACGGGAGTTCTTGAAGATTACATCTTGGTACTTGGTAGCAAGGAATGAGACGCGAGAGAGAAAAAGATAAGAAAACCCGAGGGAGTTTACACGTGTTCTGTTTATATATCATCGTGAATCACGTGACTGGCTCAGATGGAAAACGCGGTAAAACAGATTTGTCGCGTGCAGGCGGTTTGATTGGTCAGAACCGACCAATCAGCAAGCTGGATTGAAGGTGATTAACCAATGGATGCTTGTTATATATTTTGTAAGATTGTGATGATGAAAATTATAACAGGAATAGTGCATTTCCTAGCGGGGTTAACTAGCTTGTTGTGGAAGATTCCACATACTCATCCTCAATAGCAGCAAACATGGAAGGACCAACTGAAGCTGCCCTAACATTACAGTTATCCCCGTTCAACACATTAGATGTACAGACATGGTTTGTTCAACTGCAGGCTATTTTTACGGCTAGAAGTGTGACTTCTCAAAAGACAAAATTCGCCTACGTTGTTAAAAAAAATTCCAATGGAGATCATCTGCAAAATTCTGGACTTGTTGGACGCAGTGCCTGTGAATCTGTACACAAAACAGTAACACTAACACATATGTATCAACATTACCATGTTGATACATATTCATTTATTACAAGTACTTTCGACATTAGCACAATGTCATCATCAGGGTGTTGTTTTTTCTGAGACAAAATTGTTGTGTTCATCTGAAAGTTAATTTTTTTAAAACTGTGAAGTGAAAAAACGCTATGTACTGTACGATTTAAATTTCACGATCTACAAAGTCAGGGGAGGTAACTACGTTTGGAATGTCCATATGTTTTAAAAAACCTATTAGTTAAGACCTAGATATTTTTAAACTATCTACTGTAAACATTTTAAAACATTTGTGCAGTATTTATAATTAATCTTATTAAGGGTTCAGATGAACACAATAATTTTGGAACAATTTTTGTTCAGATTAACATAACAATTTTTACTGTGCCTCCTCCTAATGTTGAAAATTACCATGTTGATATATATGCATTTATTCTGAATGTTGAAAATATTCAGAATAAATGAATATGTATCAACATGGTAATTTTCTCTCTTCCTTTAATAAGGATACTAAGAAGCTTGTCTGTGAATATGAGAGGATCCTATTGAAAATAACTAGATAAAACTTGTTTAAATTATTCAATGTGTGTAAAATTTCAGAGAGAATAGATCTGTGAAAGGACAATATGAATAAAGACAAAAGGTAAGCTTATTCTAGCCAACATGTTTTGCCCTCAGCAGGCAAATGCAAAGATTTTACTTTGTAACAAGTATTTATAGACCAGAGTTTTTCAAAATTTTTAAATTTAAGAAATGTTCATAAATATTCATCAAGTTAGCTGACAAGTCTAGGTAAGTCATGGAGGACGCTAAGTGGCATAATTTAATGTCTCATAAACAAAAGCAAATAAAAGATGTTCTTGAAATTTTTTATGCAAATTAATATTTAAATTTGCTTGGGATTAATTTATGTATTATATCTTAAATAACATGACGTTATGAATTTAACTGTTTTTTAAAATTTTTGAACATTTTTATAGTCACACCAGCATATGACTTGGAAAAGTAATAATTCTTTCAGAGTGCAGTTTTATATTTTTATAAGATTCGATAGCGGCACTCTTGAGAATCTTCCATCTAAGTAAGTTATTTCTCTTTTAATAAATATATATATATATATAAGGCAAAGATCATAGACACTGCAAACAAAGTGCGCAATGTCAGTCAGTTTAGTGCCATGAGTGATACATGCTTAGGCAATCATGTATCTTTTGATACTTTTTTCCCCGCAGTAGGTTGCCATTTCTTTCTGCAGTAGACCAGTTGCCATCCAAGGCTAGAGAACCCGATCTGTCCTGTTATTAGCCATAGCTTGGGGAAGGGGGAAGAGGATTCTTACCTTTCCCAAGGGTATTACTAGCATGTAAGTGAATGTAATGGATTTGACTGGAATTGAACTCGGCTCTCCGATTCCTCAATCCGAGCTGCTATCCATTACTCCACCATATGAAATATTATCATAGCACCCCTTTACTCCTGTTCATGATGGAAGATTTATTACTTTGGGACGTTTGCCTTTTCTTCATTGCATCCCCCCCACATTGTTCTATGCAACATGGCAGGCTTATTTAGATTTTATAATCAACCACATTTTCTTTGTTGATTGGTTATTATTAACATAATCTAAATAGTCCTCTTGAACAATTCATAACATTTTTAATACATTATAACAACACAGGATTTAATTTTTAGATATTAAATACATTCAAGTTCAGTAATGTTAGTGCACACCTATTATATAAACCTGTGACCTTTTCACCAATCACAAAAACGAAAAGGAGACGAGAGAGGAGGAGGAGGAGCACAGGCTCCTGGTCCCTGTGACCAGGGTGCTTGGATGGGTTCTGTATTGAGTTACAGCCCATTTATTTTTGTCTGCCAACTAGATGCTAGTTGGAAACTTTTCTTTCTACTCTTACTTTCGGTATTCCTGGCCTTTATTACTTTCAGCTACCCCAGTCTGTTGTCTTCTGGCATTCTTAGTTTACTTCTGCTGCCTCTGACCTGCGTATACACCAGTCACATATTGTCCAGACTTGAATCAAACTATTCCATACATTTGGGTTAAATTACCACAGAAGGTTCCTCGTTGGACTTGTTGCGGGTTGTGTACAGGTTGAGAGATAAACATGTGTGTCTCCTGAAATACCCAAAACAAACATGGTAGACTCAGAGTATGAGTCCACATAAAGAAATGTAAAGAAACATGGACTGATATATACGTACAAACAAATGATAATGTATTAACAACAAAAGGGTTACAAGTGACAAAGACAATGATATGTGTGCAACAAATGAATGTGAAAACGTTTTGGTCCAGAGTATCTGAAGTGAGTGAATGTGCGTATGTACATGTGTAAGTGTATGTATTGTTCATGTGTTTCCCAAAAAGGGAATGCGATCTTCCACAAGAGATTTACATGTTGTATAAGCAAATAAGTAAGAAGAGGGTGCGAATAATTATCACAGAGTATTCATAGTGTTGGAGAGCATCCCCTAAGAACAGTTTCAAAAATTAGGAAGAGTTAACCCGACAATACATTAACAAGAAAGGTAAGCATTTTAATTAGATTTTTAAGCAAGGGAGATAATTCACCAATATTCATACTGGTGGATGCAACAAATGTAACCAGCAACTACTCAATGCTTTCACCAGACATTTAAACTGAACTTTCAAACTTTGTTTTTCCAGCCAAACCTAACTTACTGGTTTGGTTTGTTTTGTTTTCTGGTTTGGTTTGTTTTTTTTTTGCCGACAAAATTTTTATTGCTGGTAATGTTTTTCTTCAAAAATCTATTTCTGGGAATATTTTTTCCTTGAAGAAATCTATAGCTGGTCAGATTTTTTCCAAAGAATGTATAGCTGTTTGTATTGCTGGTATTTTTTTTAAAAGTATTGCTGATAATAATTTTTCCTTCAAAAATTATTGCTGGTAATAATTTTTTTATTACAAAGTATTTCTGGTATTAAAACCTATTTTTACACAAGTTTGAGTGTTAACTACTTGTCCATAGCTGGGACCCTAACAAGTGCTACCATCCCGGGTCAGGGTTGATCTGGGAACACCATCAATTAAGAGGTGGTTCCACGCTCCTCAAAACCTCCTGACCAGAGGCCTTGCTGCTGGACGTAGTTTATCATCATACCCAGGACAAACTGGGACTCTACTTTTAACAGTTAGTCACAGTTATAGTATATTTAATCTTCTATCCAGTCAGTATTCCTCCATTTACTTGATTTAGTGTTTGTTCATATTTTTTTTTTTCGCTCCTTAAACCATAAACAATATTATTGTAAATAAATTCTGTATTAATTTTTGTCGTTTTTGTTGTCTTCTTGTTGACCTGTCAGATTCACGTGTTTTATTTTTAAATGTTTGTAGACCTCCTGTGACTCGTCTTTACTTGGGTGCACAGGCCATATCCTATATTATATCCTCCCCCCCCCACCATCCAGGGGGTCTACAACAATATATACAAAAACAGCAGATATAAAATTGTAATAATAGAAGCAATAAGATACTCATGCAAAGCATATCATTTCTTTCACTGCCTGATGATTGTCTGACTGTAATATTAGTCAACTTTACGTTCATATGAATCTTATATATGTTGGATAATGATAGAGAATTCTTTTTATATATGAAGAACTATTTTAGGGGAAATATTCCAAGGTAAATTTGCATCCAGGTTTTTATGTTTAAAATTCCTGGTAGATCTTCTATTATTACAATGTGGAATATTTAATAACAAAATTGATGGAAACATTAAAAAAAAAAAAGAATCTTAATGAAATTGGTTAGATTATATACCCCCCCACAAAATTAGAATTTTTTTTTTAATTTAAAATTCCCAGTGTTATAACATCAATAATGATGATTATTATGATAATTGTACTAAATTCCTGTCCCCCTAAGGAATGCTAGAATCAAGAGAATGTGAATATTAGTTGAAACTGCCTGTGTTATGGCAATAATGAATTTTTCCAAGATTTCTAGCTCATAAAACCACCTCCCCTTGATATAACCCTTAATCTTTTTTTTTTCCCTCCAAGTAATAAAACAATATTGAAATAGGTACTTTTGCAATTAATCAATAGTAAATATTTTCTTCATTTTGTCTACATGGCAACAGTTTTATAAATTTTACTGGATTTTCCAAGTTTCACATTAGGAACCAGCTTACAGAAAACCCAAGAAGCATTTTGTTATTAGTAAACATTATAATTACAGAACACATGCAAAATTTATGAAGAAAAATGAAAAATGATGACATTGTAATGATGATAAATTTTTAAAGACAATGAAATGTACATTCTGTAATCTGAATTGTCTTTTCAAAGTTTTTAATCCATCAATTTTCTAAGCTGTTCTATTTTTGCTACTAATGACATAGAAATGAAGACAGAATTCAAAAATTCATATTTGCTGGTGAATTCTGACCATTCAAAAAAAAAAAAAAAAAAAATATCTCTCTTTTCAAATTTTGAGTTTGGTCTGGTTTGAATGAGGAAGCCAGGCATGTCATCTTTGAAACCAACTTTATTCACCATGGGTTCATGTGTGCCTTCAAAACAATTCAATGTATGCCTGAGCTGTTAACATCATCTGGGTCTCCTTGTGAGTCCACCACATTACCACCTATAATCTTACCATTTCTGTATTGTTGACATTACAACCTGTGAGAGCAGTTTCCACCAGTAGCCACCCACCCTTTGTTATCTGGTCATTGAGTGTAGTTGGTTGGTTGATTTTGTTCAGCAGCGTATCAACTTCTATGTGTTATTTAATCCAGAAACTTAATATTTTGAACAATTTTATGGCTTCAACTACAGATAAAATGTATTGTTAGTCATTTTGCTTTAAAATTGCATTGTTAGTAGTCTTACTATAAATATGTATTGTTGGTAATTGTTTTTATATAAAAAATTATAGCTGGTATTTTTACTATGAAAATGTATTTTTATAATTTCATAGTGTGTTCTTTTGGTTCACTATTTGCCCATAGCTAGGACACTAACAGGTGCTACCACCCTAGGTCAGGGTGGACCGGGAACACCAGCAATTTCGAAGTGGTTCCACACTCCTCAAAACCTTCAATCTCCCAATCAATTTTTCCCTGTGCATGTAAAGGATGCCTAGTGGCTTGATCTTACAAGTTTTGCCACTTGTCCACATCTGGGCCATTCTAAATAATGACCATCTTTTGGGACGCCTAGTAGTTCGGTCTTACAGGTTTTGTCACTTGTTTTGCTCACACATCTGTGTCGATCTAAATAAAGAGCATCTTTCGGGAGGCCTAGTAATTCGGTCTTACAGGTTTTGTCACTTGTTTTGCTCACATCTGGGCCTATCTAAATAAGGAGCATCTTTTGGGAGGCCGAGTAGTTCGGTCTTACAGGTTTTGTCACTTATTTTCTCAGATCTGGGCCGATCTAAATAAAGAGCATCTTTCGGGAGGCCTAGTAGTTCAGTCTTACAGGTTTTGTCACTTGTTTTGCTCATATCTGGGCCTATCTAAATAATGACCATCTTTCGGGAGGCCTAGTAGTTCGGTCTTACAGGTTTTGTCACTTGTTTTGCTCACATCTGGGCCTATCTAAACAATGAGCATCTTTCAGGAGGCCTAGTAGTTCAGTCTTACAGGTTTTGTCACTTGTTTTGCTCATATCTGGGCCTATCTAAATAATGACCATCTTTCGGGAGGCCTAGTAGTTCGGTCTTACAGGTTTTGTCACTTGTTTTGCTCACATCTGGGCCGATCAAATAATGACCATCTTTTGGGAGGCCTAGTAGTTCGGTCTTACAGGTTTTGTCACTTATTTTGCTCACATCTGGGCCGATCTAAATAAAGAGCATCTTTCGGGAGGCCTAGTAGTTCGGTCTTACAGGTTTTGTCTCTTGTTTTGCTCACACATCTGGGCTGATCTAAATAAAGAGCATCTTTCGGGAGGCATAGTAGTTCGGTCTTACAGGTTTTGTCACTTGTTTTGCTCACATCTGGGCCGATCAAAATAAAGAGCATCTTTCCGGTGGCCTAGTAGTTCGGTCTTACAGGTTTTGTCACTTGTTTTGCTCACATCTGGGCCGATCAAATAATGACCATCTTTCGGGAGGCCTAGTAGTTCGGTCTTACAGGTTTTGTCACTTGTTTTGCTCACATCTGGGCCTATCTAAATAATGAGCATCTTTTGGGAGGCCTAGTAGTTCGGTCTTACAGGTTTTGTCTCTTGTTTTGCTCACACATCTGGGCCGATCTAAATAAAGAGCATCTTTCGGGAGGCATAGTAGTTCAGTCTTACAGGTTTTGTCACTTGTTTTGCTCACATCTGGGCCGATCTAAATAAAGAGCATCTTTCCGGAGGCCTAGTAGTTCGGTCTTACAGGTTTTGTCACTTGTTTTGCTCACATCTGGGCCGATCAAATAATGACCATCTTTCGGGAGGCCTAGTAGTTCGGTCTTACAGGTTTTGTCACTTGTTTTGCTCACATCTGGGCCGATCTAAATAATGAGCATCTTTCGGGAGGCCTAGTAGTTTGGTCTTACATGTTTTGTCACTTGTTTTGCTCACATCTGGTCTTATCTAAATAATCACCATCTTTCAGGAGGCCTAGTAGTTTGGTCTTACATGTTTTGTCACTTGTTTTGCTCACATCTGGGCTTATCTAAATAATCACCATCTTTCAGGAGGCCTCGTAGTTTTGGTCTTACAGGTTTTGTAACTTGTTTTACTCACATCTGGGCCTATGTAAATAATGAGCATCTTTCAGGAGGCCTAGTAGTTCGGTCTTACAGGTTTTGTCACTTGTAGGCCGAACTAAATAAAGAGCATCTTTCGGGAGGCCTAGTTGTTCGGTCTTACAGGTTTTGTCACTTGTTTTGCTCACATCTAGGCCGATCTAAATAAAGAGCATCTTTCGGGAGGCCTAGTAGTTCGGTCTTACAGGTTTTGTCACTTTTTTTGCTCACATCTGGGCCGATCTAAATAAAGAGCATCTTTCGGGAGGCCTAGAAGTTCGGTCTTACAGGTTTTGTCACTTGTTTTGCTCACATCTGGGCCGATCTAAATAAAGAGCATCTTTCGGGAGGCCTAGTAGTTCGGTCTTACAGGTTTTGTCACTTGTTTTGCTCATAACTGGGCTGATCTAAATAAAGAGCATCTTTCGGGAGGCCTAGTAGTTCGGTCTTACAGGTTTTGTCACTTGTTTTGCTCATAACTGGGCCGATCTAAATAAAGAGCATCTCTCGGGAGGCCTAGTAGTTCAGTCTTACAGATTTTGTCACTTGTTTTGCTCACATCTGGGCCGATCTAAATAATGACCATCTTTCGGGAGGCCTAGTAGTTCGGTCTTACAGATTTTGTCACTTGTTTTGCTCACATCTGGGCCGATCTAAATAATGACCATCTTTCGGGAGGCCTAGTAGTTCAGTCTTACAGGTTTTGTCACTTGTTTTGCTCATATCTGGGCCGATCTAAATAATGAGCATCTTTCAGGAGGCCTAGTAGTTTGGTCTTACATGTTTTGTCACTTGTTTTGCTCACATCTGGGCTTATCTAAATAATCACCATCTTTCAGGAGGCCTAGTAGTTTGGTCTTACATGTTTTGTCACTTGTTTTGCTCACATCTGGGCTTATCTAAATAATCACCATCTTTCAGGAGGCCTCGTAGTTTGGTCTTACAGGTTTTGTAACTTGTTTTACTCACATCTGGGCCTATGTAAATAATGAGCATCTTTCAGGAGGCCTAGTAGTTCGGTCTTACAGGTTTTGTCACTTGTAGGCCGAACTAAATAAAGAGCATCTTTCGGGAGGCCTAGTTGTTCGGTCTTACATGTTTTGTCACTTGTTTTGCTCACATCTGGGCTTATCTAAATAATCACCATCTTTCAGGAGGCCTTGTAGCTTGGTCTTACAGGTTTTGTCACTTGTTTTGCTCATATCTGGGCCAATCTAAATAATGAGCATCTTTCAGGAGGCCTAGTAGTTTGGTCTTACATGTTTTGTCACTTGTTTTGCTCACATCTGGGCTTATCTAAATAATCACCATCTTTCAGGAGGCCTCGTAGCTTGGTCTTACAGGTTTTGTCACTTGTTTTGCTCATATCTGGGCCGATCTAAATAATGAGCATCTTTCAGGAGGCCTAGTAGTTTGGTCTTACATGTTTTGTCACTTGTTTTGCTCACATCTGGGCTTATCTAAATAATCACCATCTTTCAGGAGGCCTCGTAGCTTGGTCTTACAGGTTTTGTCACTTGTTTTGCTCATATCTGGGCGATCTAAATAATGAGCATCTTTCAGGAGGCCTAGTAGTTTGGTCTTACATGTTTTGTCACTTGTTTTGCTCACATCTGGGCTTTTCTAAATAATCACCATCTTTCAGGAGGCCTCGTAGCTTGGTCTTACAGGTTTTGTCACTTGTTTTGCTCATATATCTGGGCGATCTAAATAATGAGCATCTTTCAGGAGGCCTAGTAGTTTGGTCTTACATGTTTTGTCACTTGTTTTGCTCACATCTGGGCTTATCTAAATAATCACCATCTTTCAGGAGGCCTCGTAGCTTGGTCTTACAGGTTTTGCCACTTGTTTTGCTCATATCTGGGCGATCTAAATAATGAGCATCTTTCAGGAGGCCTAGTAGTTTGGTCTTACATGTTTTGTCACTTGTTTTGCTCACATCTGGGCTTATCTAAATAATCACCATCTTTCAGGAGGCCTCGTAGCTTGGTCTTACAGGTTTTGTCACTTGTTTTGCTCATATCTGGGCCGATCTAAATAATGAGCATCTTTCAGGAGGCCTAGTAGTTTGGTCTTACATGTTTTGTCACTTGTTTTGCTCACATCTGGGCTTATCTAAATAATCACCATCTTTCCGACAACGTGAGTTGAGAAGCAACTGTACTGTACAGTCTTTTAAAGACATGTGGCTATATGATCTTTGATTTAGTTTCTCAAGTCAATATTATCTTACACATCACAAGTGTCTTAAGACTATAACAGAAAAAGTATCAGGACTTATTTGAATTTATTATTAACAAATAGAAAATGAAAGTAAATTCTAAGTTGTGTCTTGACATAAAGAGACAAAATAATGTTTGAAAATCTACAATTGCAGAATATTTAATAAATAATCTGACTTGCGTTTTGTCTTGAAGCAACACTTATCCCTAAAAGAAAAAGGATGCTGTTAATTAAAAGAGTAAGTAATGATGAGATGAATAAAAGACAGAAAGCTGTAGAGAGCCGTGATCATCTACATCCTTCAGAGTCATAGAGAAAGAGATGCAGGGGAGGTAATTCTGTAATGACAAGAAATGGGACAATGACATATAGAACAGCAAACAAGCATTGATGCTTTGTAGTATTTTATTAGAACTAGGAAATAAATTACTGATCTCCCTTTTATTTAAAGGTAAAATAAATATTTTTAAGGAGATGCACAAGAAGAAAGGTTATGTATGGAAACTGGTCCAGACGAAAATGAAAAATGAAATCTGGAATTGGCAAGTAATGAATTTAAGCTAAAATTCTTGTGAAAAAGAATCTTGCAGAATTTAGACCAGTGCAGATCAACAGGGAATCCGATAAAAAAAAAAAATGAACTTTTAAATTATCATTTAATTCTAAATTGACAAATGATCAGATATTGGTAGTTTGTTTATTCATTATAAAGTCAATAATTTAAAGAATTATGTGGATGTTTGGTGGAGAAATTGATAGTGGTTTAAATGTTTTAAGATATTTTAAACTCTTGGGTTTCTATTAAATAACTGGGGCCCACTACTTAATTTGTGAAAAAAATTCTACCCCCCCCATACTCTTATTTCCATCCCCTAGCTTATGTCTTCTTTATGGAAATGTAGAAAGAATTTTTATTCAAAGCAATCATTTAAAATTGCGAAACTAATTTGATAGAGATTCTAGAACTTAATTCAAATCATAAAAAAAATCAAAAGGATACTTTAGTTGTCTAAGTTGCTGTGTTTTAAAAATAATTTCAAAGATATGACCGAGAAAAGAACATTTATAAGTTGGCTCTTATGAGCAATATCTGATTGAAGAAAAGCAATCCTTTGCACTTACTGTAAAGAAATGTTGGAATTCAAATTGAGATTTTGCAAGAATTGTAGTGGACTACCTCAGAGGGCAAAACCAGAGCACCCCAGAGGTATTTGGAGCTACACACAGTAGGAGCTGAGCCTGTACAGCTAGAGTGCACCACTGTCAGAAAGTTAAGTGAGAGTCAGGTAGCTAACATCCACCCACAAAGTGAACACAAAGATATAAAGAGGAGACTATATTTTGTCAGGTCTGTCGACCCTTCAGTATCAACAGAAAGTGAGCTGTTAATTGACTTGCAATCAACTTCAGGTGATTCTCCTGATACCAGCAATACGAAGTCTGGTACAGGAGAACCCAATAACTCCTCCAGTGGTGATTTATCTGAAGACTAAACTTATGTTGCTCCTCCTTAAAGGAGTACCCGGCAGAAGAGGCCTCCCATGGTGGCATTTGCTGTGATCATGCGATCAAGGGGGAGCATAGTGAACTACGTCAGAGGGAAAAAAATATTAGGGTTGCATGCATTTTTTTTGCAACGCTAGAATAAAATAAGTTACTTCCAGTGTGAACAAAGATCTGAACATGCCTTGTGTGTGAACTGTCTAAAGAAGAAAGAAATGGAGGCTTTGCTGGTTACTTATTGAAAACAGATAGATCCTGGAGTCAGATATGTTCTCATGAGATTATCTTTAGCGCACATGTAAATTTGGATTGTCAATGATACATAAAAATGGGGAGAACAAGGTGACAGGCAGGTTACACGTGTTGCAGACAGTAGGATGTTTGTGAGGAAACTGATTGCGGGCATTGTTTGCAAGGAAAGAAACAAAAAAGTTTAAATCTTTTTTTGCTACAAGAAGCCAAAGCAATATGATGACTAGAAACACTGTTTTGTCCTTGCAGGAATATATGACAATGAAAAACTGAACAAGGATTCAGTATTCCTTGACAGAATGCAGCAAATGATTTACAAATTAGGAGAACTATCCATGAAGAATAGAATAACAAATACCAATTTCAACACTTTCAAAATGAAACTGCTCTCTTTCAATCATCTGAAAGACCCTTTTTTGCCTTCTATCAGCATGGCTGATGCTAACCTCCAAGAGAATGACCTATTGTACCTCCTCAGGCTAATGTTTTTTGCTGACAGGAAGTGGAACAATTATATTGAATCAATTGCTAGGTTTGCTGCTAGGAAAGTGGGGTCACACTATTTTACGTAATTATATGTCTACTTTTTCTTCATGCATTGAATCTTGCTGCCACATATGGTCTGATGTTTCTCCCATTTATTTAGAAATTCTTGACAAAATCCAAAGAAGAATCTGCAATGTTATCAGTCCTGACATGGCATCACGGCTTCAGTTACTTTCCAACTCCTGTAACACAGCTTCCCTGCACCTTTTCTATAAATATTTTCATGGTAATTGTTCTGATGAACTTTCCTCTATGGTACCTAGTACTAGATTGGCAGTTAGGTCTCATCATTTTACATTTGAAATACCTAGATGTAACCGTAAGTTCAGTGCTAACAATTTCTTCTATCACACTTCTTGCCTGTGGAACTCTCTTCTGCCTTCCGTTGAATTTTGATCTTCATAAATTTAAATGCAATGTTAATTGTTCTGTCTACTGGAATGTTGTTCTTTTAGGGTCCTTTTTCTTTAATAATGTTCTTTGCTCGTATTTTTTTAACACTCAGTAACCCCTTGTGCTTTAGTGGCTTTATTACCTTACTCTATTTACAAACCATTCTCTCATTCAAATTCTGAAAAAAATTTCCAACCTCACTGCTTATTCCAAACAGCTCTTTTATTAAAGACCCGAGTGTACTTATATTATTAAAGTATCTTCATACATTTATGCATATTAGAAAGGCCTGTGAAAATTTCACAGTTTTCCTATTTTAATTTTCTGATGAATGTTAATTTTTAATGATTGAGTAAGCTCATGGCAAATTCTACTTTAACAAAATATTGCAATAACAAACAAAAATATGAATACTAGTTGTTATTTTGTGAGGTGGGTACAAATAGAAAGATCTGAATTTAACATCTTCACTGAAACAACCTATTAAACCCTTCTACCTTCCTTTCATTCATTCATTTTCTCACTGAAACCAAGTAGTGTATGTCTTTTGTTTTTCTATGCAATCAAAGCAGAATAGTCCATTATTTATGAGGTATTGGCAGGAGATGTTAAACACTTCCCTTCTTTCTAGCCAAATCCCAGTTTTACGAACATTTCTCTCAATAACAATTTAAAAATAATCCAGCAAGTGATGTTATATTATTTATAGTAACTGAATTTTTGGTAATTGCCTTACTCTATTTCTGTTGTTCGATACTGTGCACATGTTCCTTTCTTTTGTTTTCTCACTGAAACCAAGTAGTGTCTTTGCCCCACTTTCCTAGCGATCAAAACGGTATAGTCCATTATTTATGAGGCTTTGGCAGGGTGTAACGGTCGTGCAAACTAACAAAGGGAGGGCCAAGTGCAATTATAATAGGATATTTAATTTATTTGATATTCTGTCATATGATAACAAAACTATTATAAACAGACAACAATGAAGACCTATTACCATCAATGTTTGTGAGAAAAATCTTACCTGTAGATTACAATTTCTGAATACCTATGATGAGGAGCTATCATTAATTACAGTCAGTCCTCCTTTTTCTTCATCCCCGTTTCTATGCTACCGCATCCTGTTACTCTCATCGTTGACCTTGAGTAGGCCCAATCAGTCATGTAGTAGGTTATTTTTTTTATACAGTCAAGCTAGCTTGAACATTCATGAGTGTATCATGCCAATCATCCCGCAGCTAGGACAAGAGGTCATTAGGGTGTCAGTTACATAGTTGATCAATTTAGGTGGTTGCTGGACGACCAACCTATTTCGGTGTTGTGGCTAGGTGAACTAAATTCTACTGAAAAGGATGTGAAAATTTGCAGAGCTAAAACCTGAATCACCTTGAATAAAATGTATGTAATCTGGAAATCTGATCTAGCAGACAATCTCAAATGGAGATTCTTTTGCGCCATTGTAGAGGTGGTTTTAACGTCTGGTGCCACTGCTTGGACATTAAGTAAACCTTAGTGTTTAAGCTTGAGGAGACCTGCACTTGGATACTGAGAGCTATACTTACCATCTCTGGGAGACAACATCCTACTAAATCACCACTCTATTGACCTATCCCTGGTTATTTCTACAATCTTACATGAATGGTGAATGTGCTTTGCAGTTATACTAATAATAAGTACTAGTTGAATTATATATGACTATTTCTTATCTGGTTTAGTTAAAATAATTGAAAATAAATAGAATAGTGTATTTTATATGCAAACCAAGAAGCAGTAATTAGTAATTAATAAGAATTTATCTATCATCCTCCCTGTAAAATTTCTGCACTGACTGGAATTTTTGAAAAAGTTGATTTTTGTCTTTTAAATTTTTGTGGCTATGGCTTTTGCAAAACAAAACAAAAAGGAAAGGAACAAGTTCTTATTTTGAAAAAGCCATTGGTTCGGTTGTCTGTGTTATTAAAAGAAGTCGTATGTTGCACCCATTCCAATGGAGATATTTTCAAGTTCATTAGAAGGGAGGTACTCCACATCCCACAGAAATGAGACAACCAATACTGAAAGAAAAAAAACAAATCAATTAAACCCTACGGTGAAAATGTTGCATTCAGTTTTTAATAAAGAAATATAAATTTGGTAAAATGAAGAGGAGAAGTAGCTTTATAGTTGATAATGGGTGACTGATGGCATCTGCTAATTTGTCTTAATCAGGCAGTGGTTTGGGGGCCTTCTCCAGAATGGGCTATAGTTGCATAGGCAACCTCAGTAAAGCACACATGCACACAAATAATTTGGTTTATCTATTTTTCAATAAAGAGCTACCTCACATTGACCTTTAATATTACAGCACTATGAAATTAAGCTCAGTACAAATACTGGTAGTCTATGGCATCTGGGTGAATATTACTACCGGGTTGCTTCAATTTTACATATTAAGATCCAAAAGATATTTTTAGCCCTTTTTAGGATAAAACTGGAGGTTATGTCATCAAATACGAAATATCTCTAACAACAGCATCATGACATAAGTAATTATGAAGTAATTAATGAATTTTGTTTATAGTCCAACATTATTTTTTATTACTTTAAATGTGATATTTAGTGCATGCACATGTTTGAGTAGACACCCAGCAGTAAATAATAATAATAAAGAAAATGATGGAAGGTGTATTCTCTTTATTAAGACTCTCAAATACACATGCTGGTAGACATTTACACTGTTTAAAAAAAAACAGGGATATCTACTCAAATACATATATTCAATAAATATAATGTTTAAAGTAATAATGCGTGTGTCTATGTGTGCAGTAGCAGACTGGCTAGGGTGTGAGCTTACCTGACAGCAAGTGGGTCCCCAATAGAGTGGGTCCCCCACCTATATCAAATAAAAAAAGCAATAAAGAAACACAGACAACTGTTTTATTAATTAGAAGGAATAAAAGCTTTATCAAGTCACCTGAACACTATTAGTTACTAAAGTCCAATGTGTGAGGACATTTTTTTTAAAGATTCTAAATGCAAGGTTAAGAAATTGGCTGTTTGAGGAGAATTTGGAATCATATATGTTGCTATCCGTTGAAAAGGAATTGTCAAATGAATCGGATTGCGGAGTGAGTGTAGATTAAATAAGTCTATTGCTCTCCCAGCAGTCACTTGTACAAATCACAATATCGCTGGTTCAATTCACCGTCCTCGCTTTCTTCACACGTCACTACGTATAGCCAACGTTTCTCTTTTTCTTTCATGGCTCCAGCACTCTTTTATCAGGCCAACACCGTGGTTCCCCAGCCAATCAGCGTTCTTCGCTGTTATTCTCGGTTACACAGGCAAATTGCCTCCTCCAGTTCGACCAATCAGCACACGACTTGCTATTGGTGGAAGCATTCCAAACTGTACAAAAAACCCTCATCCTTGCACATACTGCTAGAATGGCTGGACGGGAGAGTAATGCCATTTTCATGAAGCAAACTTGCTGATGTCACGTCCCACACATTAAGGTAAGACCCTTATTTTCCTATACACCAGATGCAAGCCACTCTGGCTCGCTTGCTTCTACGGGGCTGTTCACCACAGTGAGTAGCTATAGTCAAATGCAAAATAAACCACAGATCTCTCAATGAACTGACAAAATATTTGCAATAAAAAGAAAAAGGAGCAGGGCAAAAAAGAAATAATATCAAGCAAGCAGACAATATATGCAAGCCAAATTAATAGGTAAGAAGGCAATAAGTCTATAAACTAAGAACTGGTGTTGATGCACAAAAGCAAGTTCAGACAAGCGAATGTAACAGTCTCTCTCCTAGAGAAGACGGAGTCATATCAAAATGCAATCCAGCCTATTTTATTCGATAGGAAAAAATCCCAGCATGTATTTGTGTACCACAGTCTATAAAAAGGGAGGGGCAAATGTTTTGCTGTCATTCCTAACAGATTGAAAACAACAATTGCATGCAGAAGCAATTATTGGCAAATTCAAATAATCATCTACTGAACATAAATGATTGATCTTACAGTGGACTGCATAGAATTCTTTATTGGGATTCTGAACTATCTGTTAAGGTGCAAATTGTACAGTAAATTATTTAAAAATAAAAATTAAATTATAATAGTCTGGATTTACATTTGGTAATATGTACACTACATGTATATTGTAATTACTAAGAAATACACATTTTTTTCCATAAAAATTTTAATTTTACTCTTCTTTCCATGTATATTTTTTGAAAATTTTATTTATTCATTATGAAAATTAAATGATAGCATTGTAGTTATGGGTGGGTTCCCTTTATCTCCTAGCAACTAATATTCTGGGTGGGTTCCCTTTATCTCCTAGCAACTAATATTTTTAGACCCAGTCTGCTGATGTGTATGGATGTATGTGTATGTGTCAGTAGGATATAGAATAATATCTGAACAAAAGTGGAGAAACGAGAGAAAGGTTAACATTTTTTGCCCCTGTGTTCTAGATTGATGTCTTCAGCACTGTGACTTTTTTATTAAAGCCATTAACATCCGAGCACTTTTATTCTCACTATTAGCTTGTATACCACTGCATTGTGCTGCTATTGTTTTTGCTATTAACGGCTTTAATAATAAAAAAAAAACACAGTTTTTTCTTTCATTCTAAGCAGATAATGCCAATCTTGCATATGGAGGTGAAATGCATTGTCATTAAGAAAAGCTTTTACACTTTTTCTCATTTTTTTTTTACATTTCACCCCAAGCAAGGTGACATCAGAAAAATGTCAGCTGATATTACATTTGAATATTTGAAGATTATTGCTATCAGAAAAGCAAGCAAGAGGAAGGGAGTTTAACTGCTGGGAAGTGTGAGAGAAGAAGCTTTTGGTGTATGCACACACATAGACACACATTGCTTTGTGTGTCTATGTGTGTCAGTAACTCTGTAGCCTAATACAGTTATTATTTGAATACTGGTTTGAGATTTTCACTGTACAATATTCAATCTATGTGATTAATGGAGAAGTGCTTGGTTAAGTTCATTGTCAAGGAAGGAGATTATGTTGAAAAGTAATAGCTGGCAACTTGGTTTCGAGGATATCTGTCTAGTCAATCCCTATTGCAGATGCCTGCTCAGAGCCCACCTGTGGTTTATAATGCAATTGTGCTGAGCAGACCTTAGTTACAGAGAGTGTATTATCTAGTGTGATCAACAATCTGAGCAAGGCCAGCATGCTCAAACCCTCAGTCATGATGACTTGAGATAACAGCCATTGATGGCCCCCAAAGATACTGTCTACCCAATTTCACTCACAATAGCTGGGTCAACCTGTGGTATGGTTTTCAGGCACTTTTCAAAGGTGCCACATGCTGGGATTGCCCTACCCCTCAGACCGATAACATCAGGAAGACTTCTTCCTGCTAAATTAACAATGATGAGATTCAAACCTCGGTCTCATGGTCAGAACACAAACATTCTAACCAATCGGTCAAAGACCCCCCCCAAATTAAATGTTATATAAATGCTTTTTTTATCGTTAAGCTATGGACTTATTGACGAGAGAGAGAGAGAGAGAGAGAGATTTTTGTTTTAAGAAGAAAAAGCTTACATATTTCTCCCTGGTGTAAAGTTCCTGTGAGTTCTGAGCACAAACTTGAACATGGTTCTCTTGGTTGGAGGATGAAATTTATTTCTCCTTTGATCTGTGCCAAAATTACTAAAGGTGTTATCATATCAATCTGCAGAAAAAAGAAAAAAACCTATCAACTTTTATATTTTTTTTTTATCAAGATTATTTCATCTTTGAACGCACACCACTAAAATCATAGGTGGACAAACATTGTTTTGCTTATTTCAGCTGATATATATATATATATATATATATATATATATATATATATATATATATATATATATATATATAAGAGAATATAATAAAAACATGTTGAAATCGCTAAACAAAAGCTTTCATGTTTCAATACTTTGATTGTACTTCTTCAGGCGATGGTAAGTAACTGGTGATTAAATGATTTTTAAAGAAATTTAAAAACAAAGTGTTACCTCTTTTACAAAAGTTAAAAGGTTGGGAGAACATAAGGTCAGAATTAAAAATAGGGTATGTTTTGATTAACCAATTAAATATCACATCTATGCTAAATAGAAAAGTAAGCTCAGAGGGTGGAGGTGGGTGAGTTATTTTTTCATGTCATGATAAATTGGAACATAGACACGCCATCATTGAAAATATGTCAGCAATAAATGTATTGTGATTGCAGACAAATATGACAGGTTCAATTTTTTAAAAGGCTGTTGAAGGGAGGTGTAAGTTAATCAGATGTAAAGTTAACAGGAAAAATTTAAAAAGAAATTTTTTTTAGATCAGGAAGTTTCTTAAAGGGGCCTGTAGATAAAATTAAAAATGTGGAATATCTATATAAGATATTAATAATACTATCTGGACAGCAATACATAACAATATTAAAGTTTTATAAAAAAAAATAAGGTAGAGGGTGGACCATAATATACTAATAAATTATGGCTATAAGAAATGGTAATACATAATTCTTTTAAAATTTAACTATATTTTAAGGTAAAAGATAAACTGTAATTTACAGTTAATTCACTCCTATGGTTTAATAGAGATGTTTTGTCAGCAAATTTGATGATTTCTAATTTTTCATGTAAACATAAGAAACATGGTTCATTTAAAGATTTACAAGTTCTAATTTTTTTTTTAGTATTTTCCATTTTACTGTAGGGCTTTCATTAACATCTTTTAAGTTCCAAAAATATTTAGACCTAGTTAATACTGTATTCCAACCCTACATGAAAACAAATACTAATCCAATATATATCTACCCAAATTCTAACAAGTATCACATTCACTTTCATCCTGGAATTTTACCTGAAATTGAGAAAAAAATAACATCTATGCCTGAGGATGGTAGATGATGTTTTTACCGAAAGTACTTGCAAGCAATATGGACTGAACATCTAATCCATTGTACAATTAATAAAAGCAAGGATCGTGTTGTTCAGCAAGTGGTCAGTACCTTCTTAATCTCTTAGCAAAGTGAGTTTGCCATTAATAACATTAACTTTATTGATTTATTCTTTGAATGACTATTTTTATATATATATATATATATATATATATATATATATAGTAAAATTATATATAATTTTTTTATATATTTCAAGCACAATTCTAGGAAAAAGCTAAGAAACCTAAATCTAAGTGTCCATCGCAAATCAACAAATAAAAACGATCTTATTAATTTCTATTCTCCCCATAACAACGAAATAAAATCTGTAATAATCATTGTATTCTATTTAAGAGCAAACAGAATTTGCAGCCCTCAATATTTACATGAAGAGAAATACATTGGAAATACTTTTAAGCTCCTCCAATACCCTAATTATTTCATATTCAATGCAAAACAAAAGGTTTGTAAGATATTTTAAAATAGAAAGTGGTCTTTCCTGAAACCCAATGAATCAAAATATATTGTTCTGCTCAACACTTTTAGTACAACTATAATTGAAAAAATGTTTTCCAAAATCAACATAAAAGTTGTCACAACTACATCTAAAACAATAAAAGACTTATACAAAACAAAATAATAAGTTAAAACTTGAAGGAGGAATTTATTCTAATTGCCACTTGGGATACATTGGAGAAACCTCAAGGAATTTAAGTAAAAGATTATATGAACACAAAAGGGATCTTTTACAAAACAACACATAAAATGCATTATTATAACAGTTCTCTATTCTTGGCAGATCTATAGATAGAAGATATTTAATAACAAAAGTGATGAAAATATGAATAAAAGAAAAAGAGATTAGCTACCCAAAACATATATTTAAAAAAAAAAAAAAATTAATTTAAATTTAAGATTTCTAGTGTCACGTCTTTATGTGCATATGTAGTAACATTAACGTAAAAATCACTTTTGTCTAGTGAGAGGTAAGGAGTAAAGCAGAGAGGGTGAGAGGTAAGGAGGTGTTGTGGAGTAAATAAGAAACCCCCGGTAACACAAATGAACTAGGCAAGATGCCTAAAATAAAGAACAGAGTCAGTCAAGGGGTGTCCATTAGAGCCAGATGAGTAGAATTACTTATGACATCACAGCGAGTAGCCTAAGTGAGGCATAATATTGTAACTGTTAGGAGTGAGTTATAACAGATCGAAACTCATATGGAGTAGGAAAAATAATTTTGTTTTGTTTTGGTGCTCATGATAACAGTGGTGATGAGAAATCAGAACCACATTGGCTATTTTTTTTTTCTTTGGTGTGTGTAAAAAAGAAAATAAAAGAGAATGATGGGAAAAAAACAAAAAAAAAAAAAAACATATTTTTTTTTACATATGGAAGAATTATTAGCCCAATTGGTAAAAATACAACAGCAGTTGTTGGAACTCCAGAAACAACAGCATAATGTAATTGAAATAATACAGAAGAAAATGGAAAATTTGTCAAGTTCTTTCACTCCTGACATGATGGCAAATGCCATAGCTGAATTCACATACAATTATGATGATGGAATTACTTTTTTGCTTATTTTAGAGGATATGAGGACATTTTCAGAGAAGAATGTAGTGATTGGGAAGACACAAATAAAACAAAACTTTTGTTGAGAAAATTAGCACCGACAGAACATGAAAAATACTGTAATTTTGTGCTACCGAAAAACAGGAGAAATTTGCTTTAAAGAAACAGTAAATATTTTGACTAAAATTTTTAATGAGAGTTTTGTTATTCAATACTCATTGGAAGTGTATGAATCTGATGACAAAAGATGATGAAGATTTTGTCACATATGCTGGAATCGATAACAAGGAGTGTAAAAGATTCAAATTAAATTGAACTGATTCTAGATATGTTTAAAGGGTTAATTTTCATTCAAGGTTTTACAGCAAAAAAACACAAAAATACAAGCTAGAATTCTAATGAAACTTGAACAGAATAAAAAAACTAACACTACAAGAAGTATCAGATGAATGTCAGAGAATCCTAAATCTGAGATGCGATGCGAAGAAATTGAAGAAAAAGAATGCGCATACATACAGGCTAAATAAAAATGTGGAAAAAGAAAAATTAATCCATGTTTCAGATGTAGAAGGTTACATATCGGAAACAACTGTCTCTTTAAGAATTCAAAGTGTTACAAGTGTGGAAAAGTAGGACATAAAAAGTTACATTGTAAAGCTAAATCAAAGAAAAGTTCTCACAGAAAAAAATGTCAGTCACACACTGTTGTGATGGAAAAGTAATTACAGAAAACCAAAGAAAATTTGTGTATGTGAAAATTAATAATGTGGACATAAAAATGCAACTAGACACTGGTAGTGACATAATAATCAACGAAGCCAAATGGAAAGCAAATGAAAAACTTATAGTGCCATAATCTCAGTTAACAGTACACAATTCAATGCTTACAAATTTAAAGAATTTTGTAAAACATTCTCAGTTGAACATAGTACTACCCAGCTATATCACCCAAGTAAAAATGGACAAGCTGAACAGTTTGTGGGTACTTTTAAGAGAGCTTTTTAAAAAAGCAAGTAATGAAAAAGTGAGTGAAGAAGCACTGCAAAAATTCTTGAAAGTATACTAGATAATGCCAAATCCCAATACACCGGTAGAATAGATTTTCACAAAAAAAAATTATATCAGTGTTTGACAAGTTGTTACCAGGTTAAAAAATAATAAGAATGGATAACAAAAAGGAAACAAAATTTTTCAAAATTGGTGAAAATTTGTTTTTCAAAGTATATAAAAATGGCAAAGAAATATGGGAAGATGGCATTATAAGGTCACGAATTGGAAAAATGATATATATGGTTAAAGTAAAAAACAGGAACGCAAACGGCATTGGAATCAGTTAAAGAAAAGGTTTACTGAAGAAAGGCCCCCAAGAAAGGAAGAACCTATGCAAGTATTTTATGATATTTTTGACGTACCAAAACCCCATGAATTTGTTGAATGTACAAGAATGATTACCAGAAAAAGAAAACATACGGAAAAAACTAGAGGTTGGCCTAAAACAAAAGAAATACAAAGTTCAGTATGTGGTGAACTCTCCAGAAAGAGGAGGAGGATGAATACTAGAAAATAAAATATTTACATATAATATATACTCAAAAGCCGGGATGTTGTGGAATAAATAAAAAAAAACACCAGTAACACAAATGAACTAGGCAAGATGCCTTAAATAAAGAGGTGAGAAAGTGAGAGGTAAGGAGGAGATCAGAGAGGGTGAGAAAGTGAGAGGTAAGCAGAAAAGAAGAGAGGGCGAGAAGAGGTGAGCAAGTGAATGAGAGAGATATTTTTCTTTCAATAATACAATTTTATCCATCAATGCCAACTGTTAAATAAGTAGAGGAAGGATTGTAATTAGATTTATAAATTAGTGACTGGTTGAATATTTAAGACTGTCATTGACCATTTACTTACCGGTTTGTATGTTTTGCCTTTAAAACCTGAAGAAATGTACACCCAATTTGTGTTATCCATTTGAACAACTGGCGGAAGAAATTCCGGTCTTGTGTAGTGTTCTCGTAGAACTTTGGCAGCAGAAATAAAACAGTTTTCCCTGAGAAATAAAAAATAAAAAAACAACTTATTAATTATATGTTGTAGGAAAAGATTAGTTGATTAATTTCTATGGCTTATTTAAAACAAATCAATCAATCTTTTTTTTCTCTGCTCTCCTCCTTACCTCCCACTCTCCCACCTCTTCTTCTCACCAGCAGGTTATTTAAAGCCAAAAAATATCTTTAGATTGTCAGAATATTTTTTTCTAAATAATAATGGTTTAGTGATACAAGCCTTACTAATTAAACCATAACAGGGAGAGAAGAGATGAATTCATACCTAATCAGAATTTGATAAACAAACAAGAAATTGTAATGTGGATATAAAATGGGTGATCAATTCTATATTAAATCATTATGTAAAGTGACACCTTGATTTGTGGCCACAGTAGTTTATATACATTAATATCCCATAGAATGTAAATAAATCTAGAAGTCATACCTTTGTAGCTAATCAGTGATTGATTGATTTGTTTTTTACGGCTTGCAGGTTATTCAAAGCCAGAAAATATTTTTAGATTGCAAGATTTGTTTTTGAGATAATTTTTAATGATACAAGTTTTACTAATTAACCCATAGCTGTGGGGAGAAGAGGTGGATTCATACCTAATCAGAGTAAGTCATTAACATTAAGTAGTGTGGAATGTCAAGAGTTTTTCTTCTCCTAGATTGGTTGGGGTATTTATATATCCAATAGAATCAAAAGTGTTAATCATAAAATTATTAATTTTTTTTCACTATGATTTTTCATAAATATTTTTTAACTTTGACTAAAAAATCAAACCACATATTAGAAACATCTGTAAATATATAAGTGTTGAAACTTGAATAAAGCATGGAATAATAATAATACAACACAAAATGTACTTAAACAAAATGTATTGAAACAAGAACGTGTACACAATATTACAGATAGTTTGGTATATTCTTGGGAAGCCCGTTCCTGTAGAATGGGTTGACTTAGTCGCAGTCGGGCAGAGTCTCTGGATTGGATCTCTTCTTCCTCACCCGTCTTCCCGGTACCAACCATATTTATATGGTCGGTACTCCACTATGTAAATTAGGTGGATTGTACCACAACACCCCCCCTCCCAAGCCTTGGAATCCCTTTTGGATTTCAAATTGGCTTCCTATATGGGTTGATGATTATGGCTATTTCTTTGTAGATCCATTTGCCTAATTTTAATATTTTTTCCGTTTTGGATTCACGTCCAATGGGTCCGTGAACTTCCGTTTCCTACCGGATCTTCTTGGTTCAGGAGTATTCTGTAGAGGTTCTACCTGAAACATATCATACATTATATCAATGGGATCTTCATCCTCATCCGGTATACTCTCTTCATGCTCTATACCGTAATATTTTTTAAGTTGGTTCTGGTGCCTTTTATGAGTATTCTTTGGCCCTTTAATTATGTAAATCAGGTCACCGATTCTCTTGTCCACTATGCCTCGCTCCCAGAACTCAACATTGTTTTTGTAGCACTTGAAAAACACCTTCTCTCCGGGAGTGTATCTTTTTCTTGCTGTATACATGGTATTCTTTACTCTATTTTTCCTGGCAAAAGCTTGTCAAACACTGACTTAACTTTCCTAGCGAACATTAGTTCAGCTGGTGCCATGTTTGAGTGTGTTCTCTGGTTTGGCGTGATTCTGTATACTTGTAAGAATTGCTGAATTTTTTTCCGTTGGAACTCCTGAGGCTTTCTTCAGAGCTCGCTTTAAAGTATCGACAAATCTTTCTGCGTGTCCATTAGACCTCGGATGATACGGAGGCGTCGTTATGTGGTTAATTTGATATAACTCACAAAATTCCTTAAATTCTTCCGAAGTGAATTGTGTACCATTGTCACTCACAATACACTCTGGCACACCGAACCGTGCAAATAGTTCATGCAAAAAAGTTGTTGTGGTATTGGATGTAGGCTTTTTACAGCGTAGTACTTCCGGCCATTTTGTAAAACTATCTACCACTATTAAGTAGTAAAAATCTTCTACTGGACCAGGGAAATCAATGTGTAATCTTGTCCATGGATGATCCGTCTTGGGCCATGGTTTGTGTACTATAGGTGGTGCCTTAGCTGCTAACGCACACCCTTTACATCGATGAACCATGTTTTCGATATCCACATCCATTCCTTTCCAATACACAAAGCTTCGCATTAAGCTTTTTGTTCTATTAATACCTGGGTGACCCATATGAAAATCCCAAGTATTCTTTTCTGCAACTTTTTTGGTATTACTACTCTCTCACCATATAATAAAACTCCATCACCTATTGAAAAATCTCCTGCACTTTTTTGGTCATTTGCTACCATTTTGCCTTTTATTTCTAAAATGAAATCATCGCTTTCAGCTTCTTTTTAATTTTCTTTAGAGTAACGGTAGCTCTCTTACAATGTTGTTTACCATGCTTTTCACCTCATAATCTGCTCTGATATTTGCAATAATTGATTCTTGAATCTTTCTTCTTGACTCGGTACTAGTCTTGATAAACTATCCGCATGAATTATATTTTTGGATGATAGGTGCTTTATGTGAAAATCATAATTGAGAAGAATGGTTCCCCATCTTAACAGACGATTTTCTGTATAAACGGGTAACCCTTTCTTTGAACCAAAAATAGTGATCAGTGGTTTATGATCCGTTTCAAGCATAAAATGTCTGCCGTGGATGTACCTGTGAAATTTTTGTATGGCAAAAATGATACTCAGTGCCTCTTTTTCTATCTGAGAGTAACTTCTTTCTCCTGGGAGCAAAGTTCTCGAAGCATGTGCAATTGGTTTTCTAGAACCATTTGGCATTATGTGTTGAATACACGCTCCTATCCCATATGAACTAGCGTCACTTGCCACTACAATATCAAGTTTTGGATTGTAATGGGTTAAAAAGAGGTTGGACGTAAGCATTTTCTTTATTTCATCAAAGGCTTTCTGACATCCTACCGTCCATTCCCATGCCTTGTCTTTTTTTAGCAGTTCATTCAATGGAGCTCTTAAATTGTACATTCCTTTAATGAACGCTTGAAGCCCTAGAAAACTCTGTAGCATCGCCACATTAGTAGGCGTCGGCATGTCTCTAATCGCAATGGACCTTTCCGGATCTGAACATCTGCCATTTTTGTTGATTATGTGCCCTAAATACTTAATTTCCTCCAAACCAAATTCGCACTTTGACTCTTTGACTTTAAATCCAAAGTCCTGAATCTTTTTAAATATTTGATTGAGATGCTCTCGATGTTCGTTGACGGGTTTTCGCTCCTTACTATGATGTTGTCTAAGTAAGCGCCACATAAAGTCTAAATCATTCAACATGACGTCCATAGCTTGTTGAAAAATGGCTAGTGCCACTTTAATACCAAAAGGAAGCCTGTTGTACATTTGAATAACCCTCTATGCGTGTTTATCCCTAGTAACTTCGAACATTCCTCTTCAACGAGAATTTGGAGATAGGCATCTGATAAGTCGATTTTCGAAAATATAACTCCACCATTTAGCTTGTTAAAAATCTCCTCCGGACTCGATAACGGGTATTTATATATCCAATAGAATCAAAAGTGTTAATCATAAAATTATTAATTTTTTTCACTATGATTTTTCATAAATATTTTTTAACTTTGACTAAAAAATCAAACCACATATTAGAAACATCTGTAAATATATAAGTGTTGAAACTTGAATAAAGCATGGAATAATAATAATACAACACAAAATGTACTTAAACAAAATGTATTGAAACAAGAACGTGTACACAATATTACAGATAGTTTGGTATATTCTTGGGAAGCCCGTACCTGTAGAATGGGTTGACTTAGTCGCAGTCGGGCAGAGTCTCTGGATTGGATCTCTTCTTCCTCACCCGTCTTCCCGGTACCAACCATATTTATATGGTCGGTACTCCACTATGTAAATTAGGTGGATCGTACCACAACAATAAGATAGTGAATTTTTAAGTAGATCTTTTCAAGAAAGTTCATAGGAATTCATTTAAAAAAAAATATTATAAACTCACCAATGAGCATAATAACTTGGTATGTCCCCAGCGGCTGCTTTTTTCAGAAAGATTTTTTGCTCTTCAAATTTGGTCCGAAGATTGCTACGGAAAGAGCAGGGGCTATACATTCTTAAGACAGGATGTGTTCTGTAAAGCTGAAAATATAAGATTCCAGAAGAAAAATAAGAACCAAAATATCAAGATTGCTTAAGGTGTGAAACTGCCAGTCACTATACAGTGTTGAAGAATATGTCCATAATCTATACTATCTCTGATATTGACCACTCTTCCCTCCATAAGTATACTAATAAATTTTAAACACTGATATATATATATATATATATATATATATATATATATATATATATATATATATATATATATATATATATATGAAATAAAAAATATAAGTAACTGTATACATGTGTGCTGGCTTGTATACACAGGTAAGCAAATAAATAATTACCAAATTTTGCCAAGAGGTATAAAAATAATAGTGCTCAATGCAAACATAAACCCTGCTTGGCAGTTGAACTAGTAGCATATATTTCCCTACTGGCGTGAAAACTCAATATGATAAAAAAAAAAACAGAAAATAATATATAAATCATAGATAATAGGTGTTGGGGGAAGCTGATTTACTACTCCTATGAAGGACAATAATTCAAAAATACAACTGAATTACTTCCCTTGTCCGCTCGTCAGAGTGTGGCACTTCTGAATTAAATATGGTGATAACCTGACACACATGTGGAATTCATGGATTCAATCCAAACAAATCCTTACTGTTCTCAGGCAGTAAATGAATAAAAATGGTTTTATAATGTGTTAAAATAAACTTGTCTTTCAGTTTTGTTTTTGCTCATCTCAACAACCTGGGATACAACACTAGATATAGTGTGGAAAATTTCATGGTTTTCTGATTTGAATTTTTAAATGAATCATGATTATTAAGTTAATAACTGTCAACTATAAAATACCCATGGAATTTCATCTATTGCCTTGTTAAATATTTGAGCTTAACAACTTTAACAAAATATTGCAATAGCAATGAATGCAGGTCATTAAAGAAGTAAGAGGGTACAAATGAAAAGATTTGAAATTGACAAGTTTTTCCATTTCATTGAAGCAGACATTAAATGCATGAGAGCATTATTGCTTCCCCCTATCTTCTCTTTCTTTCTTATTATTATGAATGCTGTCTTTTTCATGCTAAAAGCAAACAGAGTCTCCGATATATGATTTTCTCATCTTTCCTCACAATCAAAATGAAATGGTCCATTATTTATCTGAGGCAATGGCAGGATGTGACACAAACAAAGAACAAGCAGGATTACAATATAACAAACAAAGAACAAGCAGGATTAGAATATGATGTTCAATGTCAGCTAAATGAAGTTAAAAATTGTTTGGCAATTAAGAAAAAGCAAAAAAGAAGCCATATAAGAAGCAAGCAAGCTCTTCAGAAGAGAGAAAAGATCAATTATTAGGAATTGAGATTGCCAATCTGTAGATATAGTTGATACAATGGTAATGGTAATATTAGCCGTTTCCTTATAAGGAAACTTTAGGCATTCAATGACTGAGAAACCAGTACTGCTTTCAGCTGAGATTTATAAAATCTTTCTCTTAAAACAATTTTTCACAAAAATAGGTTTCTCAAGTCCAGTAGCTGTTATCGCTCTTTCCATTATTGATGGAGGTTTCTTTCCTAAACTTTTATTTGAAGTAGTGTGGAACGTCAACATCTTATGTCATTATTTTCTCTATGAGTTACATGTGCTGTCCATTTTAGTTAACTGCTGCTGATGGAATTCCTGAAGTGAGGTGGCTTTTGTTATTTGGTACACTTCTTTGTTTGTGATTCTGTAGCACTAGTCCACAAAAAAGTGGTGTCTTTGCCAAGATCTGCAGACTTCACTTTCTAAAAGCCATTTTTAATCAATGATCTGAGAAAGCAGTTGTATACACTTGACAGTTTGGATATTTCTGAATAAGTTTGGGTGCCATGCATGATATCCACAATAAAGTCTCAATCTGATGAGGTTATTTCACTTATCATTCTGCATTATTAATATTACTTCACTTTCCACTGCATTCTTTTTCAAGGACTTTCAATTGAAGTATTCTTATTGTTAATTTCACTCAAAGGTGTTTTCTGTTGCCATAGCAGGATATGACAATACAACCATAAAATTAAAACAAATGGAGTCACATACAGAATGATAAGGGTTAAGAACTTGACTTGAGTTTAGAGGTTAATGTTTTGTTTTTGTAGCAATTTGTAGTGTAGGTTGCAACTACCCCTAATGGAGACTATTCTATGTTCAATTTCCTGATTTCTGATACTAAATTTGTTACAACTGATCCAAGGTATTTGAAGAGTTTGGTATTTACTAATTCCACATCTGATGTTGCTGGATGATCCGAGTGAAGAAGAAAACAAAATTTATCATGTTGGTATAAAGAATGAGGTCACATGGACAGCTTAAGAATAAGTTCAAATCCAGATAAGGAAAAAATGTGGATTTGTAAGATGGATACAATGAAAAAGGACATTAGTTTGGCTTGTATACTGAGGTGTTAGAGAAAATGTCAATGAGAAGGAACTAACATTTGAGTTAAAAACTGAATGCTTTACTTAATTTCCTGCTTTAAGAATTGAAAGGCTGGAATTCATTCCTTGCTTCTATTAAGGTTTTGGACATGTTTTCTAATTTTGTCTTCTCTCTATATAAAACACTATGAAAATTTATTTTGTTTCATAGATTTGCTACTTTTTTGTTGTTTAATCTTAAAACCTGCCTGGTGGCTGAACTAGAAGCATATATTTCCCCATTTGTTCATGAAGCTAGGTAAAATATAGATTTTCAAAGCAGGTAGAAATTTCTCACTTAGAAAATTGTGATAACATCCTGCTCTTTCCCAGATGACCTTGTGTCAGATTACAACTGATAATTTATGTTTAAATTTCTGGAATGAGGAGTTATCATTATTTACACTACTTATAATTGGACTATTGGTGGCCACAACAGCCAAAATGTTGTTGTTACAACAAAAGATGAGGCCAATAGTCCGTATGTAAATAGTGTAAATAATTACCACTGATAAATATATAATTAGAATTTAACAATTATAACATACAGTAATTTTATAATTCCTGACCACTGACAATCCCTTTGTTCCTGATTTTCAATGTACACCTATAGTAAAACCATTAACATTGCATTTACATTATACATATAATAGCAATAATCTGAAAGTAGTACTTGCATTAATTCCTGACCTCTGATAATCTTTTTCTTCCTAATTTTCAATACATTCTTCTATGAGAAGAATGTATAGAATGTATTTATATTATAAATCTGTTTTGTTTGTAATGTTTGCATTAATTCCTCATAACCCATTTCTGATTTTCAATACACATGTATAGTAATATAATTAGCATTACATTTATATATATATATATATATATAAAATAGTGCTTTTTTTTCAGTAGTATTATCTTAATTCCTGGCCACTGACAATCCCTTTCTTTATGATCTTCAATTCATAATAAACAGACTGGCTACGGAATTTCACAAAGTGTTTAATCGTCAATTTTTGCTGCTTCTACCACAAAATTTATCTTCTTCTTTATGCAAGAAAATGTCCAAAATTATGTAGTGCTGGAGTAGAAGTAAACACAGTGGACTGTGATAAATAAAACTGGAGCCTTGACTTCCAATGCAGATCTTGCCAAAGCACAATTAGGATTTGTGCTTCAGTTTTTCCAATGTATAACTATATATATATATATATATATATATGTTAAGAAATGGACAAGGTCCGACAATTTATTTATTAAAGACATTTTTTATGTATGAAATAACAACGTTAAACATAAAAAATGTCTTTAATAAATATATATATATATATATATATATATATATATATATATAAGCTGTTGACACAATTTGTTTTATTTGTTTAATAAATCTTAACATTTTGTATCAATGGCCATGCAAAGAGTATTAAAATAAACTGTAATGCATTTCTGTAGTAAAATCATTTAAAATACAAAACTGAAGTAAAATCATTTGCAATGCAACATCATAATAAAATCATTTGCAATGCACTTCCATTGTAAAACCATTTACAATGCATTCCCGCAGCAAAATAATGCTCAGCAAGGTTGTCTGAGATCAATTGCAACTGAATTGTGAGTTTTATCCTCACTGGATGTTCCATACTTTCGGCTTTGTGCCATATTGAAGTTATGCCTAGAAAAATCACCATTCTGGCAGCAAATTCATTTGCAATGCGTTTCTGTTGTAAAATCACTTACAATATGTTCCCAGAGTAAATGACTGTTATACATATGTCATTCTACATGTAATTAAGAAAGATTTTAACAGATTTGCTTAAGCAATCCTCCCTTTTATATTATGGGTTACATAAACAACTAGAATATTTAATAATTAAATTATCCCTGCCCATTTAATAAGTAATGGTCAGTTGTTCAAATTTAAAAGAGATGAATATATTCCCTATTCTGACAAAGAAAGTTTCTGTTGGTCTCCATGGCAAGGAGGCTAACTAACCTGGTCAAGGTATTTAATGGTGAAGTTTTCAGACAGAGACTCAGGTTCAATCCCATCAGTAACAATAAAGGGTTTGTCATGATTGAGAAATTTTTCCACAACTTCAGATGAGTTGATATTCTTCACTCGAGGGATGGTGTCAAAGCTTTCACAGACCTGGGAAAAAAAGAGAGAAAAAAAAAGTACAAATTAATAGAAATAAAGAAAAAAAAATGAGAGCACAATTCTTATTATAGAATCCTTATATTTGTATTGATGATGGATTCTGTTGTTGATAATGACAAATGAAGGTTTGATAAAAAAGGCTTTTGCACTTAAGAAAAAAATTGCCTGTAAAAATACTGAAGAGTTAAAAATGCTTCTTTTCATGGTGGACAAGTTCTGCCTTAATGTGTGCAATGAATCCACATTGACTTATGAAATCTGTTCTTGCAGGATAAAGATGATGTAGCTACTTCAGATTAGCCCAAAGTTTATCAAGACGTTCCAGTATTTTCTCTTTAAAAATCTAAGCTTGTGAAACAAGTGGTTCTCTATTTTTATGATTTTTCACTATATTTTGACATCAACTAAGATTAAAGCACTTGACATTAGCCTGCAGTTAACACAATAGTGGATGGTCTATAGGATATTTGCTATTCCAAAGTTGGCCATAGAATACCCGTTTTGAAACCTTGGGGCTTACAGCAATATATTGAAATACCAACTTTCATACAATAACCAAAGTTAAGCAATGTCAAGCCTGGTCAGTACCTAGATGGGTGACCGATTGGGAATACCAGGTGCTGTAAGCTTGGATGTGCGGGTGGTGTAATGAATAATGACCCGGAATTGTTAATTAGAAAGCCAACTTTCAATTCCAGTTGGGTTCATTATATATTCACTCACGCGCAAATACCAGTGGGAAAGGCAGAAATTCACCTCTTTTCCTCCCAGCTACGAATTAATTAGTAGTTAAAAAAAAATTCTTATAATTTAAAAATATTTTCTGGCTTTAAATAACCTGTAAAATGTTGACAAGCCATAGGAAAACAAGTCAATCAAAACCTTGGCAACATCCATGCATGTGGTGTGAATGGAGAAAGGAATTATGGGTAATAGGGTCAATAAAAGAAAAAGAGAGAAAAAAGCCTGATCAGTACTCATTATTTGTTTTTCTCAGCTGGTGTGCAGTCGAGACGTATATTGAGTGTAGTTGAAAGAAAGGTAAATTAAAAATAAAAGGATAGAGTTTCAGGAAGTGAAAAGGAATTTTTGTTACAACCAGTTTGAAATGGAACCAGAAAGAAAGGAAGGAAGGAAGCATGTGAAAATTGCTTCTGAATGTTTCCATGCCAATTGTATGATATCCAGGCAATATGTTGCCATTTCTTACTCTTTTGTTTAATTTAATAATGAAAGAATAAGAAGATATATTGAATTTTGGGGAGAGGTGGAGGTTGAGTGAAATTTAAAACTTTTCTATATTCTTTTTGTTTGCTTTGTAGAAGCAACATGTTTCATAATACAGGAGGTCCATAAAATCTCTTTACAATTTAAAAAATATATTACAATGGCAACTGACAAGATTTCTTAATCAGATTTGTTCTACCCTGGCCCACTAATATATACGGCCCTATATGTCACATTTTAGGCTAATAGTCAATTTATGTCTTTTTTGGCTAAAACATGTTAAAACCATCCCAAAATACACAAACAGGTTAGGTTTTTTTTTCTTTTTTTAAACAGAAAAGTAATAATGAAAGATTGTAAGCAAACAAAAAAAGTTATTAAAGAATTAAGCAGTTAATATTCCCAAGTGAATTAAGTGCATTAACAAGGAATATTTATTGTGCTAAATTAATGCTTTGTTTTCAACATTAAGCTATAGATTTACTGACATGGGCGATCATGGCTCTCCACAGCTTCTATTGGTTGTTATTATTTATGAATTGTCATAACTGCTTGGGAAAGATAATGGAGTGGTTTACTATCATCAGTCATTAGGAGAGATTTATCTATAGCCATGACAATTTCTCATGCTTTTTCTTCCAAGAGTGTCAGTGGTATATCTTGTCTTGTTTTGTTCATTTCAGTAAATATTTGCCATAATTCAACTTCCACTTTCTATTGTGAATAGTCTTTGTTGCCAAATGTTTGTGGATGTTTGTAAGTAGTCATCTTTAATGCTCTGCTACCGTTGATAAGAGCCCAGGTCTGGTTTAAAATGACTGTAGTTCCTCTAGGCAAGTCAAAGTTAATATAGTTATTACTGTAAAAAATACAATAATTGTGGCACATGGCTGAAGGGGAAGTGGGTTAAGGCTGGTCAACATTATCTATCCTAGACTTAGCCAATCAGATTCACGACCCATTCATCCAATACATTTAAACCAATTACCACAAGAACTCATTCATCGCTATTCAATCCTTCATATACCACAATACCACATATGCACTGAGGACCTACAAAACACTCCATGATATAAAAATTTCATGAAACTTCATAAGAAGAAGTGGATAATCCTTTCCCTTTTGCCTTCCTCAAAGGATTTAAATGATTGGCCTCACTAAAACAATAGTTTCTTCATAAATCTCTTTAAATGAAAACTGTACCACTAATCTTTTTTTGGGAATGCAGAGCCAAAATCATATTTTCAAATTTCATGACTAATTTTTCATTATTATAATTTAAATTGTACCCTGGAGTTTTAGTCATTCTACAAGTGCATGGTCCTGAACAAAAAAAAGGTTGAGGAACACTGTATTGGACAAATAGAAATCAACTTTTCCTTTATAGAAATTTTTTTTTAATCAATGAAAAATAGATCAGACTTCAAAAATTTATTGAAAATATTTGCTAAAAATTTTATTTTGGAAGAAAAGGAAATTAAAAGATGAAGCTGATAATGATGATGACGAGGAGGATGAGTATTTTTCAATATTGAAATTGAAAGCTCTAGACCAGATTGTGTCGCTGATTCAGTTGGGATCTGGAAGATGAGCCTGATTCAGTTGAGATCTGGAGGATGAGCCTGATTCATTTGGGATCTGGAGGATAAGCCTGATTCAGTTGGGATCATGAGGATAAGCCTGATTCAATTATGATCTTGAGATATCTGATTTAGCTATGATCTGGAGACAAGCATGATTTAGCTATGATCTGGAGACAAGCATGATTTAGCTATGATCTGGGGATAAGCATGATTTTTCAATGAATCTTTTGCAATTCAGTCATTTTTATAATTCAGACAGAATCATGTTCTGTCCTCTGAATTCATAAAATTTCTATTCATTAGTCATCCAGAAATTCTCTCAGTCAAATCTTTAACCCTTAAATGACGATGAGAAAAACATCAATGTCATGAGTCAACACAATGATAAACAAAAAATATTTCATCTTGTGCTGTAGGGAAAGATCAAAGCTATCCCAAAATAAAGGTCAACTACACAGTTTGAGTCTCCGATGTTGGTCCTAAATTACAACTAACCTATAATTATTAAGAAAATGTTTAGCAGAGGATTTGTTAGTGATATCCAATAATAACTAATTAGCAACTATACTGAATACAAGGAATTAATGATTATCCTTTATATTGATCAGAAAGCAGAGAAAATGTACTTATTAGAAATCAATCAGAAGGTCATTTCAATTTTTACAGAAATATTCATCAGAAAAAAATAAAATCTTTTTTACAAAAACATAATGAATAATGAGACTGAGTGAAACAATAATTTTGAAAATCAAAAACTTTATTCCACAATTGTTAACCATATTAAAAGTCTCAGAAAATTGTGGAATAAAAATTTTGAAAATCAAAAACTTTATTCCACAATTGTTAACCATATTAAAAGTCTCAGAAAATTGTGGAATAAAAATTTTGAAAATCAAAAACTTTATTCCACAATTGTTAACCATATTAAAAAAGTCTCAGAAAATTGTGGAATAAAAATTTTGAAAATCAAAACTTTATTCCACAATTGTTAACCATATTAAAAGTCTCAGAAAATTGTGGAATAAAAATTTTGAAAATCAAAAAACTTTATTCCACAATTGTTAACCATATTAAAAGTCTCAGAAAATTGTGGAATAAAAATTTTGAAAATCAAAAACTTTATTCCACAATTGTTAACCATATTAAAAGTCTCAGAAAATTGTGGAATAAAAATTTTGAAAATCAAAAACTTTATTCCACAATTGTTAACCATATTAAAAGTCTCAGAAAATTGTGGAATAAAAATTTTGAAAATCAAAAACTTTATTCCACAATTGTTAACCATATTAAAAGTCTTAGAAAATTGTGGAATAAAAATTTGAAATACTGTCAAAATTATTTGTTTGTGGAGAAAAAAAGACAACTGTCCTCTCAGTTACAAACTTTGTATCTACAACTGAAAGACTTGTTTTTTTAATCATTTCACCCCAATCAAGACAATAAAGCCACTAAAATGCATGTTTGATCATTATACCATCAGCAAAGTGACAAGACTATATATTAATAAACTATATACAAAGAATAGAAATGTCAAACATAAATTCTGACAAAAGCAAGCAATTACTTAATTACAAATGAGAAAAGAATTTTTTTTTGTTTTCATATTGAAGTTCTGGTGTGATAGATATGGCTTGTAGTTTGGACAACCCTACCTTGAATCATGGGACCAAAGAAACAGTTATTGATAATTTTTTCTTAATACTATTCTTTGAAAAAGGGTGTTGATGACATCACACCTTTTGTTTCTATTCTAAATTCAATAGGTAAGCCTAGACATTTATTACTTACTTCACAGTCTTCTTCCTTAAGTTCCTGGCCTTTGAAATATGGGTTCACTACCAGACACTCTCGGTCGTACATTGTAGTCCAATCCCACAATGGTAAGAGCTACAAAAATAATCAAAATAACAATAAGAAATTTGAGATAAAGCAGAATGAATCAAGCTGTAAAACTGAGGGTTTTTAGGGATGGTTTAATTTGTATCTTGCAGTCATGGCTCAAGGTACTGGCAACTCAGACATATCACCTGGGGTGCCATCATGCCACCAATGTCATGAGTTTGGGATCTTCTGAACAAAAAGGAAAAAAAATGTGAAAATAATAGATAAAAATCAAAATATTGTCGAACTGAACCCTTTATTTCGCTCACTGGGGTAGACTCTTCTCGTTCCATGGGCCATGTTTAATGGATGTCAGTTATCAGTTATCTCCTGTTAATTCCCCTCTCCAAGTTCTCCACTGCTTTAACTGGGTATTGAACTTACACTCTTTGGGTCTTGTCAGTGGATCTAACCAATGCCTTTATCCACTGTGCTTTGAATTATATATTTACTAATGCACTCTAATTGTGTTAATTTGTATTTGCATATTAGCCAGTGTTTATATAGTATGGCTGAGCAGTCAGCTTGGCCCATCATCACAACAACAAGCTGTTTGTTATTTGAGTGTGTAGACCATCTGTGTAGATCTTGTAAAGAAGATAGTTGTAAAAAGTGCCTTGAAAATATTTGCAGATCTAAAAGCTAGAAAAAAAAAATGAATGTTTTCTTTAGCTTGTATTAAGTTGTTGATTGTAATAAATTTGTTATTCTACATTTTCAGTTTTTCTCCTTGTGAATTTTAAAAAATATACTTGTAAGGGTGCCAAAGTTCATCTTGCTTGGTGAGTCAGCAACCCCAGGGCTGGCCTTGCCTGTGGGTATGATAATTTAGATTGAGGAAGTATCAATTTTTTAATTACTATCATGAATGAAGGTAATACTTGAAAAAGTAAACAAAAAGTGTAGCTATATTTAATCTGTGTAAAAAAAAAAGAAAAAGTAAAAGAGTTTGATAAAAATCAAAATGTTTTTTTTGTTGTTGGCTTGTTTCATGTTTGCTAAGATCAGAGGGAAATGATCTGTCCATCCATTTGTATCTTTTTAATACTAGAATTCATACAATCCGAGATTTGAGAGCCACTCAAGGTAGAGGGTTACTGCTGCATTTTGATGCTGTTGTTCAATGGACACTGTGACTTATTATAGATTAATTACTCCAGATCAAGTACATCAAAAAAAAAAAAAAAAATGATTGAATTTTATAAAAGTTAGTGGGTGGGGGTCATTTGATATGTAAATTCGTTGTAAGACTACAGAAGCTAGAAACAAATGTTTTTATGACATGATTTTTTAACATTTTTTTTTTATTTTTACATTTTTAAGAAATCACGTTGTATGAGCAGATTTTGTTTTGGCCTCCATGAGTGGGGGCACCAATTCGCAATGAATTTACAGAGCGAAGCCCCCTCCCCATATTTTCCAAAAATTTTATTTTTTTTTTTATACGGGGTGAGGGGCTGTAAAAGTAGGTATAAGCATTACAGTAATAGTAAATATATGTAGTAATTTGCTATAGTTACAAGATTCATTTATTTTAAATACTAGAATTTTTTAATTCATTTAAAAACATTTTTATTTTATATTTTTATTTTCATAATAAATATTTTGATATTATTACACATTTGTCATAATTTTTATTTTTTAATATGGTAATTTAACGGGCAAGGAGCAGAAATAGATTTTGAAACACTACTAGAAGACATTATTATTGTTATATTTATATAATCAATCAATACATTTTGTTTTTCTTTACTGACTTTTGCATCCCGCTGTGTTCATCATCTGGAGTGTTTAAAAAAAATCTATAAATGAAAAAAAAAAAAACTCCACCTGTGTTTATTTTTAATATGTGTGTGTGCATATGCAGATATATTTTATTTACTTACATGAATGCTCGTCTTTCGCCCATAAGCACTTAGCAATCGATAGACAGGGTCGTAGGAAAAAAGCGTGTAAGCCAAAAGGAGGGAAAGAAAACAATGAAGGGCTCGTCGGGTCCAATTTTTTCGTTTGGCTTTTTTGATGCTGGCAAGGAATGGCGATGCCGCTGACTGGATTTGATCCCCACTATAACCCGACTGCAAACACATGTCACGAAGAAGACAGAATTCGTTCTCCAAGAGTTCCAGTTTCTCGGCGATTGACAGCTTTTTTTCAGCCTCTGTTACGACGAGGGAATCGCGACCTTTTTCACTCTTCTCCGTCGCCTGCGACTTGGCTGCCTGCTTCCCTGAACGTTTACTTGTCATTATTAGTGACAATGCTTAAAAGAAAAAAATAATAATAGACTGGAGAAAAAAATGAAATGAAAGAGAAACAATGAAAAACAAATGGAATTCAATTTGGCTTAAGAAGCGTCAATGACAATATTGTTGTTACGATAATGAGCAAGACAAGGGAGATAACTCTAATCAGAAATTGTCTCACAAGAAAATAAAAACTAGAGAGTTAGTTAACTAGTAGTCGCATTGCTCAAAAAATAATATTACTTATTGTTCATTATCACTGTTCTCCATAAAAGTACTTCCTCTAAATTTGATTTATTTTAAATAATTAAAAATAAAGCAAAAATACTGATTTAATCAAGCGACAAAGTAAAAGTTAGTGAATAATCTTCGGCTGATTTCAAGATTTTTAATTTTTTTTTTAACCAAAATTTTGAACGTGCTAGAAAGAATGAAAAAAATTAATAAAATAATAAAAAATAATTTGGTATTTCCCCTTAATAACAGCATAAACATTTTGACGATAAAAATTCGTTTTCATTAAGTTTGGAGCATTTTTCTTCACGGTATGCTGTTTTTTTTTTTTTTTTGGTGAATTAGTGGAGACTTAGAGACGATTGCATAACATTTCTAAATTTTTATGACAAAAAGGCTTATTCATTAAAAAAAGCAATTTAAAAGTTTCTCTAATTAAATAATGTCATATTTTTATTGTGTTGTTTTTATTTTTTAAATTCAGAGCAGATTTTCGGTAAGATGGGGTCTGATTTAAAAAAAAAAAAAAAAAAAAAAATTGCAATTTTAAAATTCTCCAAAGAATTCTGCTTTTTTAGTCACTAAAATTATCACATTGAATTTCTCAAGTTTTCATAAAATTAAGTAAGAGGCTAAAAAACATGTGAAAAAAATACCAATATTTTCTGGTAAAAAAAAACATTTCTAAAATAATTTTATTCATTTGTGAATAAGTCCTGCTGAAAGTTTCATTAATTTAAAATCCAACAATTTGATTTTTGCTAGAATTTCCAAATTAATGTGCTTTACTGAAAAAAAACCCGCTAAAATTTGCTATGTTAAAATTACATCTGCTGATGCAAGACAAAAAAAGAAAGGTTTTTAATAAAAATTTCGAATGTTCTAAAAAGGAGTAAAAAATTTAATTAAATTTTCCAAAATACTTTGATCTTTCCTCTTAAAATTTTGTTTGACAATAAAATGTTGTTTTCATTTGGATCATGTTTTCATCACAGTATGCTGATTTTTTTTAGTGATTTTGTGGAGTTACCTACATCTGACATATTTTTATCTTTTAAAAATGAATATTTGTTAATTTTTGAGGTTTTTTATAAATTTATTTTTGAATAAATGATTAAAATTGTATGAAAAACTAAGAAAATACTGGAATATGTAAGAATTAATTATCAAAATTACTTTTAATAAAAAATTTGTATAAAAAAATCCTAATTAAGAAAATTAGACTGTTAGTACCACAGATTCTTTGAAAATTAAGCCATATGTTTTTTTTTTTATAAAAAAAACATGAATAAAAATTGATATGTAAAGATTTGCAAAAAGAAAAAAAAGTGGCTCCAATTTGAAGTGTAAGTTATAGTCAATTTATTTTATATAAAATTGATAACGTTTGCTAAGCAGGATTCTACAAAAAATGATTATCATATTCTATTATTTGGGCATCTAAAAACAATAGCGTGCAATAATTTTTGTAAATAAATAAAATACCATTTATGATGTTTCTCATTGATTGGTGAACAGAAAAAAATGGTACAAGTGAAAAAAATAGAAAAAAATGACACATGTGAAAAACAGATTCTTTAAACAGCTTAAAATTAAACACCAATAGCTGTTTAATGTTAAGCAATTTAAATTTAAATTTCTAATCAGAGGGCAGTTGTTGTCTGTCTATTTACTTCTGGTTCAGTTGTCCAGGAAGCATCAAGTGCACACCATTGATCTCAGTGGCTCTTCTACCACAACCCTATCATGGAAGTTATATTAAGTAATAAAGGAAAAGAGAATATTTGCTTCTAAGGATACATGGATACAAAACAGATTATAAGATCAACTTCTATCAGATAAAGATTTTTTTTCCTATTTTTCCACTTGTGCCATGTTTACTGGTACCATTATTACCTGTGCCATGATTACCTAAATTCTCATTGATTATATTATTTTTTAAGGACAATGATCAATTAATCAAAAATATGTGATAATTAACAACCATCTTAATGGATCTAATATTTCCCATCAACAGAAATGTTGAACAAAAGCAAGAGTTCTTCAGGATGTAGGTGATTATGGCTCTCTACAATTTCCTGCTCTTAATAAATTTTGTCTTTTTGCTATCTCTCCTAAACTTTGTTCCACCATTCATTTACTCAAGTTCTTTTGGTAGTTTATGCATTGTTTTCCTCTGTCTCTTTTGCCTTCAATATGTCCAGTGAGTATCAAATTATTTAAGTCTTCTTTCCTTATTATGTGCCCTAGAAATTTCATCCACCTTTTTCTGATGTTAACTGTAAGGGTCCTTTTTGTTTCAATTTTCTCTAAAATTTTGTCTTTTCTTATGTTTTGTCTATAGTATTCTCAGCATCCTACTGTAGAACCACATTTCTGTTGTTTCAAGTCTCTTCTTCATTTGTGAGGAGATTGTCCAGCATTCACTGTCATATAGAAGTAGTTCTAGTTCCTATTGGAAATTATTACAAGTAAGACACTATCTTTTCATCCCCTTTTCATACATATAGTTTCTCTATGTCAAACAAATGTAAATATGTATAAATAATTTTGTATATGACTTAGAAATTTCAGCTGTCTCTTCCTGATGTTTCCTTTTTGTCTCCATTTTCTTTAAAACTTTGTCATTGCTCATATGTTCAGTTCATGGTATCCTCAGCATCTTTCTGTAGAAGCATATTTCTGTTGCTTCAAGCCTCTTCTTCATCTTTGAGGAGGTTGTCTAGCATTCACAGGCATACAGGAGGACAGATATCATGTAACAGTTTAATACTCTTTTCTTTTTTTCCTACAAAGTTTTTCTCTCTCTAAATATTCTGCTTAGGTTTTGGAAAGTATCTTTAGCTATCTCAATGCATCTTCAGATTTCAGTGTCACACTTTCCGTCCACTTCCAAGATATTTAAATTTTTGTACTTGTTTGATTTTGGTATCTCCAATTTGTATTTTGCATTTTGGTCTCCTCCTTTTGCTAACAACCATGTGTTCTGTCTCCTTGCAGTTTATGTTTAGTCCTTTCTACTTACTTTCCTTCACTATCTTCTGTAAGAGAATTTGTAATTTTCTTTTCATGTCAACTATCAAAATATCATCTTTATATCTTATATTGATAAAATTGTGGTTGCTAATAATAAATCCTGGTAGGACATCTAATTCTCTCAGAATTGCCTTGTTGTATAGGTTGAATAAGTTCACTGAGAAGACACATCTGTAGCGGACCGGGTGTTTACGTGTTGTTAAATTAGGAACATGTGAGTTTATTCCTGCTAGAAGAAGGTCCATACAAAAACATAGTGGACTCAGAGATTAAATCCACCATAAAAAATTGTAAAGAAAACAAACAAGACCGATATATATATATCAACAAATATATGTATTAAACAACACAATTTTACAATGGACATAGACATTAACATTTGTGTTTGTGTGTGAATGTAAAGAGTTTGTATTTTGGTGAATGCTCGTACGTACGTGTATGTGTGTATAATGTTCATGGCATCTCCCACAAATGGGAAGACACAATCTTCTGTGAGAGCTTACATTGTAGATGTGCTTGCTGAAAATGAAGAAATGAAAAAGAGGACAAGGCAAGAAATCACCCAGCATTTATAGTGTAGGGAGAATGTCTCCTAGTGAACAATTTGGACAATTAAAGAGGAGTTATCTCTGACACATCCTTGTCTTACACCCGTTTCTATTTTTGTATATGTGCTGAACTGATCTTCTACTCGTTTAACCTCTTCACATCTATGGTTAACTGATATCTTACATATCCTTGTAATAAGCACCTTTTCCTTGATTCAGTAGCCTTCTACCTTGAGGGACTTGTTAGTCTTGTATTGTGTGAACAATACTATAAAAAATGTAAAAATTGAAAAATAAATTATAGTATCCTAAACAGGGCCAGTATGTACCACACCTAAACTCCCTGACCATGTGGTAAGCCAGATTGGTTGCCCTGGGAAGTACTTTATGACTCTTGCTATCTTATCAAAATTTGCTTTTTTCTACCTACATTACAAATCAAACTAAGCATAACTGACTATTAAAGGATGAAAAATTTTCATGGATTCCAGGGTTTTGTTTTCATCTAAATATATGAATTTTTTTTGCATATGCTAAGTCTAAAAACAAACTATATAAAATTCACTATTTTTAAATCCATAATGTTGAATGTGTTAAAATTATTCATCTTTTTAACAAGAAAAAATCTCAAGTTGATGTTAAAAATAGCCGTAAAAAACATTGTTGATTTATTTAAGATGGAATAATCTATTATAACATGTCTCTAATTTGTATTTAGTTACATTGCATTTATTTTCAAATTTTCTAGTTAAATTGTTCATATATATTGCATATTATCCATTATTGTGTATAATTATTTTACAATAAAATTTGTATTTCATATGAATGCTACCTCATGAAAATAGAGATGTAGTAGAGTGGGCTATCCATATCATAGATTGGTGGGGGCCCACGAAACCCTTGCACTGGCCCTGAAATTAAATAATTGTTACTTTTTTTTTATTTGCTTCAAACAAAATTTTGCAAGCAACAAGAAAAACTTAAGAAGGGGAGATAACTCGTAGCGGAAAAAACTTTAGCGCACTTTATTTAAAATTGACACGAGGTGTTTGGGGAAGTTGTTCGGTTTTGACTCTTCCATATTATTTGTTAAAATCAAGCTTAATAAGTTTATCGGCTGCATCATGTCGATGCGAATGTCTAATACACGAACAAGTATCAGACTTTTAGCCGGAAAGCCGAAAAGAACAGTCAAGAGGAAACAGTTTTACGATGAACTTTACAACGAAGAAAAAAACAATGGCAACAACGCTAACAACAAAAATACTGATAAAAACTCGGCCAAAAGAAGCAAACTCGATTCAAATTCAAGTTCGAAAAATAGCCACAAGAAAGAAACTACGACAAATAAGAATGACGAAAAAAATTCGTCCTCAACAAAGACAAATGACAAGAAAATCTTCAGCGATAATGGCAAAAAAAATCATCCGCAAACACCTTACAGAATTGCTAAATTCCGAGATCGGATAGAGAATTTAAAAAAACAGAAATTATCATCCGTGCCAGATATGGACCCTGCTTTCTTTTTACGTTGTCATTCGGATTCAAATCAACCCGATGACGATGGCAATTTGGTCTGGATGTGTCGATTTCAACCTCAACCTTTATCATCGAAAGGCGAACCCCGAGGTACCACCAACCTGATGGCTTCGTGCGGAGGTAAAATAGTTTGTATCATTGATTACACATCAGGGAAAGTGATGATGAGATACAAAGATATTAACAGAGAGGAGAACTTTTATGCTATGGCCTGGACGACACTGGAAGTTTCGAACTGCAGAAAGAAAGGACAAAAAAACCAGTCGGAATCATATTTTACCAATATTCTTGCAGTTGGTGGAGAAGCTCAGGAGGTAAACATCGAAAATTAAAAATGTTATTGATATATATATATATTCCTGTCAGTGTTTTTAAGAAAATCTTAAATTGATTCGCACGACATATACTAAATAAATAAATAAACCTTTTTAATTTAAGTGTAAAAAATGTAAAATCCCCATTGGGCGATTTTGCACTTTGTCAAGTTAATGATTTAATGAATTATTTTATTTTTAATAACGAAAAAATAGAATTTAAATGCTAAATTAAATAAATGTGTATTTTTGCAATAAAGGATAATAACTAAAAATCCAATGAAGGATATTTCAATTATAAAATGTGATTATAATTTACATTTTGTAAAAAAGAAAAAAAAAAAAACTTTGGAATTAAAAATACGTATTAAAAAATTAAAAAAAAACGGTTAATAATTGTTAAAAAAAGAAAAAATAGCATCAGTTAAAAATTAAAGCTAAAACTTTAAATTCTTAGTTATTAAAACAAAAATCGTTTTTTAATAATATCCTTAAAAAAATTATTCAACCCACAAAATAAAACCATAATATTTTAAATAATTTCCATAAATAAAACCATAAGCCCATCAAATGTCAAATTCTTTGTTTTTGTTAGAATAAAAATAGTCAAAACTAAAGGTAAGAAAGTGTGAAAAGAAAACTCTACACCCATTTTACTAACCTTTTTTAACATTTAAAAACAAAATAGTTTTAATTTAAGTCTATAAAAATCCGGTATTATAGGTTTCAACTTTTCTACCTAATTTATTAAACCTCCCAAAAATCTGACAGTGAGCATTTTTTTTAAATGGGTTTAAAATTAAAATTATTGAATAAAACTTTTAAAAAGCATAGCCTAAACTGATTGTTATGGATACCTTGGAGGCCATTCAGGGCATTTAATTTTTTTTATCTGTAGATCAATATTTTTTTTTTTTTTTTTTTTTTGTCTATGTACAAATATAATTAACCAGAAAACTATTTTCAAAGCATACTATTCTATTCTGGGTTTATAAAGAAAGATTATTAATTTTCTTTTATCTCAATTGTTTTTGGTCATGTGCATAGACCCTCCCCCCAACTTTCTTTTTAAAAAAAAACTAATTCCATAGTTAGTGAACTTTGTTAGGGTTTGATTTAGTTTAATGAAATAACCTTTCTGTAAGTAATCATAATGAATGTACATAGGAAGTTATATAACTTCTAACTAAATAATATGAAATAAGCATAAGTAATCCTAGTAATATCCATACTTTAATGAAATAGCCTTTTTATCCATACACTAATGTATGCCATTGATAAGTTCAATGGCAAACAGATTTTTATGGAGTTCTCCAGCTTTTCATTTTATGTAAATCAATTGATTGAATTATTCATACATTAAAATTCAAAGGTGTAATAATTTATACAGGGCAGCGTTGCAGTTTATGAAATAACTATACAGTATAACCCGGATATAAGAGAAACCCGGATATAAGAGAGATTTTCTCTGGTCCCAAATTAGAGCCTGTGTTAATGTATATAAAATAGACGAAACCCGGATATAAGAGAAACCCGGATATAAGAGTGATTTTCTCTGGTCCCAAATTAGAGCCTGTGTTAATGTATATAAAATAGACGAAACCCGGATATAAGAGAAACCCGGATATAAGAGTGATTTTCTCTGGTCCCAAATTAGAGCCTGTGTTAATGTATATAAAATAGACGAAACCCGGATATAAGAGAAACCCGGATATAAGAGACTTCTTCTCCGGTCCCGACAAATCTCTTATATCCAGGTTACACTGTATATGAAAACATATTTGTTATGAAGTTCTTATATGCACAATTGTAGTAGTAGTTGTCACAAGTGACTTTCTTCCCTAGTCTATCTTGAGTTCTTCCTATAGTGGTATGGTTATGCTATTTATTATTAGCCTAACCAATCCCACTACACCTCCTGGAGCCTTTTAGATTTAACTCCCTGAGTTGACCTATTGCTTCTCCTACATACCCTCCCCCTTTTCACTGGTTTCAAGAGGACTTCTCCTTATAGAAGATCTCAGTCTACTTCTTTCTTCTTCAGTATCCATTGTTTTGTTCTCTGATTCCTCAGAAAACCCTTGAGCACTCATTGTCTCTTCTGATCTATTATCTTGTTCTTCTCTATCTTCATCTAACTCCTCAGTATCTTCAGTTTCTGAGTCTTCATAGTTTTGGCACAATCGTAGTTGGTCAGCATGCACCAATAGACCTCTACCATTCTTGAAAACCAACACTTTATTCTGTCCCTTCCGCATTACAAATCTTACTTTTTCTGGCCTCTCTTCTCAGTTTCTCTTGTACCATATCTTCTCATTCATTGAGTATGACATTGTTAATGGTGCTCTAATTTATCTTCCCATTAATGCAGATGGACTTTGTAATTTTCCGGTATGAGGTATTGTCCGATAACTTAACAATTTTGGTAGAAAATTTTTGATTCTTTCATGCTGTGGGGAGAAGGCTTTTAAACCCATTTTTATCGCTTATACCATTCGCTCAGCTATTCAGTTTGATTGCGGATAAGGAGGGATTTTATACGGTATGCATCCAATGTTTCTTAACCATGAACACAAGTTTTCATCGCAAAACTCTGGAGCATTATCTGTTACCAATGTCCTTGGTACGCCATTCCTGAGAAAAACTATTCGTAAAATCTGTTGTACAGTATCTGATTTTCTATCCTTAACCCTAAAAACTTTGGGCCATGCTGAAAACACATCCACCAATATCAAACACAGTCCTATACCATTCACATGTGCATGGTTCATGTGAACCCTGGACCAGGGTTTAGTTTCCTTTGGCCACGAATGTGCTTTGTTCTGTTGAAAATTTTTTATCTCCGCACATTTAGGACATTTTTTGATAAATATGCCTGCAATAAGATGTAATGCCAAAAGGATGGTTTTTCCCTTGACACCACTATTATTTTAACTACCTTCACTCCTTGGCAGTGTTTATTGTTCATTGTTTTAAAAAGTAATGATTAGAATTGGAATAAAACCTAAACATATGAAAGTGAATTTACTCATTTACTTTGTTCTTGAGAATTGACAACCAAAACAATAAACACTATTTATTAAATTGTTTCTTTACACTATTTATTTATTATATTATTTATTGGAATGGCTGGCAAAACATCAGCTAATTGACAATTGATTCCAACTTTATAAAATGGTAAATAAGGATCTTCTTAGTTGGTTCAGATAATTTAATAAATTAGTAAATGTTTATAGATTTATGAATAAAAAATTGTTTTCACATTTAGTATTAGTGTAAAAGTGAATGCAACAGACTAGCCCAGAATTTGAACTCGGTTCTCCAATTCCACTACTGAAACTTTTTTCTTTAATAAGTTCCCTATATATTAGTTACATTCAGACTAACATCCTTGTTTTGTTATCATAATGTTTCAGGCATTATGTCCTTTGACCTTCTTCAGGTGTCTGTCAATAGAAATAATTTTTTTTTATTTTATTATCCCATGCAAGGCAGTAAAGCCACTAAGACACAAGGGTTACTGAGTGTGAAAGAATAAGGAAAAAAGGGAAACATTATTAAGGAACAAGAACAATAGAAGAATAATGAAGAAGATGGTAGATAACAATTGACATTGCATTTAAATTTTTGAAGATCAAAGTTGGCTGGAAAGTATGATGCAAGAACACAAGCGAGAAGTGCAAGGAAAGAAATTGTTAGCATAGAACATACAATTACATCTAGCCATTTCAACTGTAAATTGATGAGACCTTGCTGCTAATCTAGTACTGGACTTAAATTCATGAAGTCTATGTATCGTAGTGAAGATCTCATCCAAACAATTACCATGAAAGTATTTATAGAAAAGGCAAAAGGAAAGTAGATTATGGTGGTGGGAAAGTGACTGAAGCTGAGATGCCAGGTCCTGACCAATAATATTGCTGATTTTTCTTTGGATTTTATCAAGGAGCTGTAAATATACAGCAGAAGCAGGGAATGTCAACCCAAATTCTTTACTTAATCTTTGAGGATAGATTCTTCTTGTTCCCCTTCTCCATGTCTACAGATACGTTGTCCAATTCTTATTTAGTATTGCTCTGTTATTTCTTGCTTTGTTTTTATGGAGTCTAAATCTGCCTAGCCCAGGGATTGAACTCACAATTATTTTCTCTTTCTGGTTTTTCAGATAAAGCTATTGCATCCATCACAACTTGTCGTTTATGCAGGCATGACAGGTCACAAGAAGGCAATAAGTTGTCTTTTGTTCCACCCTCAAAACCCGACATGGCTATTCAGTGGTTCTGAAGATCAAAGAATAATTTTGTGGGACATTGGCATTCCTGACTTTACAGACTACAGCACTAAACACAGCCAACTACTTGTATTGAAGTGTGATGAAGGGATACTCAATATAGTGTTCTCAAGCAGCCTCGGATGGTTGCTTGCTGGCACTGAGGATGGATGTTTTGGTTGGAAAATGGATGGGGCTCAAGTGGTTGGTGAGTTTCTTTCTTTTTTTTCTTTCTTCTTCTTTTTTTTCTTTCTTCTTCTTTTTTTTCTTTCTTCTTCTTTTTTTTCTTTCTTTTTCTTTTTTTTTTTTTTTTCTTTTTTCTTTTTTTTTCTTTTTCTTTTTCTTTCTTCTTCTTTTTTTTTTTTTTTTTTTTTTTTTTTCTGTTAAATATAGTTAATAAATATATGTATATATTAAATAAGGAACAATTAAGAAAAAAATTTATAAATTTAACGTTTTGCTATTTATTTAGCTTATTCAAAAATTTTTGGAAGTTTGGATTTCTGATAAAGCTAAATAGTTTATTTTCTGATTTGTATTTCCCCCATTATGGACATTATTATATCTGTGATATAACAATACCATATTTCATGGACAGAACAGAATGGCTGAAAGGAATGACAAACATTCTTTGTTCTCAAAAAGAATTTTATATTGCTAAGAAATACATAAAACTATATATACATATAGATAGCAAGTATAATGAAAGGAGAACGAAAAGAAATGATCTTACATATAATATGGAGATTCTTCTGTGTGGAGAAGCCATGTTTAGGATTCCAGATTCAAATGGGCCAAATTCATCTACTATGTCCAAGATGAGGACATATTCCATGAAATAGCAAGTCTTGGCTTTCCACAAATTGAGGAATGTGAGCCACATTTTATTTCTATATCTCGGGAAGATATATTCCCAAATGGAAATGCCACCATGGACTTGTAAGCTCCTGGAGGAGGCAGATTTAGCCTCAGCACCTTGGTCCTTAGCCGTGGCTAAAAAAAGCAACCACTCAGTTTGGCTCCTGTAAACCGACTGAATACTGGTCACTTTCGTTATTGTATGAAGCCATGTCACTAAGTGGCCATTATGTGGCCTATGTGACTTCTCAACAAAAGGGAGATAATCACCTTTTTTATCCTTACAAATTTGTAAATGTGTATTTTTTTTTATCTTTGAATTTTGGTCTGACGATAAGAGACTGACAAACTGTTTTAGCTGTTTCTTTTAATAGTTTTATTTTGGTATTACCAATTTAGGGTTAATATATATTTTTTGCTACCTCACTTTTCATTATGAATTGTATCTTTTATGTTATGACTAGGCTTTTAATGTGGCTGCTTTTATTAGTCTGATAAAATTTTATATGGCTGCAAAAGTACTTATTTGCTTAAATTAAAATCAGTCTGATAAAAGAATCCATTCTTCTGTAAAAATTCTGTATTCATTTCTCCACCATCTTTTGTCGGAGTTACCTCCCTTGGCTATTATTCAAAATGTTCACTTGTCCTCCATCTTCCTCAATAACATGTAGCCAAGAGATTTTAAATAAAAACCAGACCTTCAGTGGTATAATAGTAAATATCTCTGCCTGTTACATGGAAAGTTTGTTTCTCATTGAGAAAATCTAGACCATGTTCCATTCAATATAAGGTCGAATTGAGGCAATGATTCAAGCCAAAGGCAGCTATGTTATTTAATATTTACTTACTCCATAAATTGACATTTTTGTTCTTTCTGCAATAATAATAAAGATCACCTTTTGCAAAAAAAAAAAAAATCCTTTTTAAAAAGAAAAGGACTGCTAAGTGAAATTTTCAGTATTTTTGCATTGCCTATTTTCAACATCACTATACTTAAGAAGAATAAGATGCTCCATCAAATCTAGGTAAAAAAGTTACAAGAAAAAAATCATGGTGAAAAAAAGAACAGGACAAGGTTAGCACATAGCAAACTAAATACCAGCCTCTCATCAAAAAGTGGAAAAGATGCTGGCCTCTCATCAAAAAGTGGACAAGATGCCAGCCTCTCATCCAAAATTTATGAAGCTGGCATCTTAATGCCAGTCTCATTAATTAAATAAACTGAAAAATTCAAGGAACTTTTAAATCAAATTTAAATAATCTCCTGGGGTACTGGTACTCCCTTTGGAAATATATTGTATATGTGACTGTAGTATTGTTAGAAAATGTTTTTATGGCTTAATCTATCTTCATATATGATTTCTGTGGTTTGTTTATGTTTTGACACAAACTTTAAAAAACACCCTTCTTAAGACTTTCTTCAAATAAAATCACATCTTATGGGATACTAGGACTCCCTAACTATGAAATATATTGAGTATATTATTATAGCATTGTTAGAAAACAGTTTTTTAGAGGTTGGGTTGATTTACTATGAATTTCTGTTGCACAAAGATATAGATGACTTTATTTCTAAATACCATAAACTAATTGTGACTTTTTTACCTAGCCAAAATTGTAACTTTCTTCTGTGACTTTTTTCTTGGTCACAGTTCCATCATCTACCAAACATTAACAAAAATGCAGTAACTTTTTTCTGACCCTCAAAGATCATAAAATGTATTGACAAAATCATACTGTTAATCACTTTTGATTTTGGGGTAAAATTAACAAAAGTAATTTATTTACTGTGTGGCCCCAAAATTTTGCATTCCAATGTTGACTGGTTCACTCAGGGGTGGTGATGGTGGAAAGGGAACAATTTTGGGATGTGATTAGCATTCTCTAGCTAGATCTTGCTTAGACTGTGACACTTCAAAATTGGGAAATATTGAATTTTTGTCTGTCTATATCTCTGAGATGAGGTATCATGATTACTTGCATTATTTAAATTACTCAGACCGTTATCCTCATCCTCATTGCTATATTCATAATGTTTCAGCCTTGAGGACATATGTCTCAGTGGATAAAGACATTGATAAGATCCAGGGACTAGACCCAAAGAGTTGCGAGTTCAATACCAGGCAGTGGTGAATCAAAAAACGTTGGCGGGGAAAAAAAAAAGTTAAACAGAAATAACTGAGACATCAGGAAGAGGCATGGCATGTAGAACTAGAACACTCTACCCCAGTGGACCAAATAAATGGTTTGGTTCAAAATTTCAATCATCTGAAGAAGGTTGGAGTGTACAATGGCTGAATCGTTGTGAACATGGAAATGAAGATCAGGATAACAGTCCCAGTAATGTAAATAATGTAATTAATTGAATTTTTACCATTTTAGACTGGTGGTGGGGGGATTGTTCATAATCCTTGACTTTTACAGAGTCACCAGAAAATGATGTATTTTATTTTAAGAATTGTCCTGGGTATGATGATAAACTACATCTGGCAGCAACCTATTTTTTATGAGTGGAACAGTCTATTTAAGTAGACTCCCTTTTTGACCCTACTTTTTTAACAGTGGAACATTTATTTATTTTTTTATTAACACTGACTTTTTTTTTTCTTTTTTTTTCCCCCCCAAGGTAAGTCAAGGCGACCGGCAACCCAGTTTCAACTGCCACAGCTTACCAGCAATGAAGAATGTGTGGACGGCCTGGTTTTGCTTGATGATCACACAGTGGCATGCAAATATGTTGAAGAATCTTTTATCTATATATGGAACTTGCTGGATTACATTCCATCCCAAGTTGGACAGTCAAAATTCGTTTCGTCAGTGGAACCATTTGCCGTTCTCAAATACGTTAATATTGACGAACCCTATGTATATCTTTCAGGCTCGAAGAATCGACTTGTCGTTGGGGATTCCCAGGGTAGAATCTTTATCTATAATATTAAAAATCTGCGGAAGAAGCATACTTCGGACCAGTTGTATATACCATCTCGAATTTTGGACTGGCCTGATGTAGAATATCCAACTGAAAATGATGATAAAAGCCGTCCAATAATTAACACAGTTATTATGAATGAAGAGTGTACTCATATTGTTGCCACAACAGATGATAATATTATCTGTGTTTGGAAGAATCAGGAGTGCTGAGAAAAATCCTCTTTCGAGCTGTGTTAAAATGCTAGGAAGCTTGCTGAAGAGTGGTAGTTTAAAAAGATTAGCAATCTTGCAATCTGTTAATAGCAAGTTTTATCCTCTTTGGGTATTCTGCTATGGAAGATTGGTAACAGTTTAAGCAGTATTTAGTGAACATCGATTTGACACTGACATGATGTAGTTAGTTGCAGATTATTAGTGCCAGCAATTAGTGTTCAAGCACAGGTACAAAGCTATGAATACTGATTTTCACAGAAAATGAGTAAATTTTTTCCCATGAAAGATTTAATTTTAAATGGCTGATTAGTTTTTGAAATGAATTCTTCTTTCCATGACAAAAATGCCCTTTTCTTTATTTTTTTTCACTTTAAATGAAGAATTGTAAAGTACACTTTAAAAATGTTTTTGTAATTTGTCAATGCACCCTATCTTCCTTTTTTTTTTTTTTTTCCCTAGTATTATTGACCCATTGTATCTGTGGGTTTACTTCAATAGATTCAATTAATCATCGATCAAAAAAATTTTAAAAGATTTTTATTCCAGAAAAGTGCTGAGATGGAAAATCTGAATTCACAATGTGCCAAACACTGTCCTGCTTGCTTCTATGTGAATGGGGCAGTATTGCCCTGTTGTCGACTCTACCTAGCATTTCAAATACCTTTAACATCTTTCAGTGCTCATTCTTTGAGCATTATTCACCTTCCATATTATTCATTCATTACTTGGGCCATGTGCATTTTCATTTTTTTATTTTCTCCAAAATTTGGAAAGGAGATTTCAGATTTTTTTTTTTTTTTTTTTAAATCTTTATTTATTTAAAAAGTATCAAAAATTTTATTAAAATCCTATAATTAATTGACTTTTGAGAGATTTTTAAAATTGATATTTCTCAACGAATATTTTTTTATGTGAATTTTTTTTTCTAAACAATTTTTACACTATCATTTTCCACAAATATTTCCAGGTCTATAGTATAAAACAAATATGTACAGGGTGATTAAAAAGTAACTCCCTATTTTAGGTATGATGGACTCTCCTATCTATAATTTTTTACAAAACTGGAGAGTCCATTATACATAAAATAGGGAGTTACTTTTCAATCAACCTGTATATCCAAAGTTTCTCCAGTCATTTTCTTGAATGAAATCCCTTCCAAATATTTTTAAGTCGACAACCTGAAGGACCTTTTTGAACAGGTCATTCCAAATAACATTTTTGGATTCAAGGAAGTGGGACTGTACCAAAAAACACCAAATTCTTGAAATCATTTTAACTGTATTGCAGACAAATGAGTTCTGATCCTTTTAAAAATAATGCTACCTATAAACTATTCATTTTCAAATCATATATATATATATATATATATATATATATATATATATATTTTTAAAATTTATTTTCTGTTTATACATTATTTTTATAGATACAAATATTTAAGTAAATGGTCTGTTTATAATAAACAGTATTAACAAGATTTACTGGCCTGAATGTCTGAGAAATTTTCATAGAAAATATGTGCCCTCCAACAGGAATCAAGTCTCTATCCTATACAGAACCGTCATATAGCCTAATGTGCTATACCAGTTTAGCTACAGAGGAGCATCTGGTTAGCAAGGTCAATTTTACTGCTTATATAGAAGAGGTTAAGATTGTAATGATTGAGGAAGCCGCCTGTGGGGAGTTTGTTCCACAAAGCAGCAGCTTTTCTTACAGTGTATAAAATATTCTAAATTATCTAAAGATAATTTAAAAAAATATGGAAGATGTGGTTTTTTTTTTTTTTTTTTTTTTTTATCGTCAGTAATTCCCACCAAGATACAAGGGTCTACTGAAAGTGAAAGAGAATGAAAAGATTTTAGAAGTAACCAGAAACCTGATCCTAAACAGGAAACAGTCTCTACTGTTCAAAAGACCAAGTCGGAGTATGAAGTGGATGATAGACATAACTATTTCTATTGATGCTACCACTGATTTTAACAGTGCCTAATTATCTGTTTGGATGGACCAAGTGAAGTCACTCAATAACAATCCTGTAATTGACCACTGACCCCCTAACTTTTGTTAACCTATATCCACTTGGTGTCAGTTTAAACTGATGTCAGTTTTTTTTCTCATATATTATGACCATTAGTTTCTATTTTGTTTTTGATTTCAAATAAAAACGGAAATTTTCCAAAATATTTCAGTGAAATATTCACTTTCCAAAATTATGGATTTTAATTATAGTTTATGAATATGAAAAAAAAGAGGTCTCTTATAATTGATGCCAAGAGAAAATGGGTTAAATTATTATTAAATGTAAGGCAATCTTGAACCTTTGTGCCTGAAAAAAAATGTGTCAAAAGGATGGTTTTTCCTTTGACACCACTATTATTTTTAACTACCTTCACTCCTCAGCAATGTTTATTGTTTTAAAAAGTTGGGATGAGAATTGTAATAAAACCTAAGCATATGAAAGTGAATTTATATTTTTCTTTGTCCTTGAGAATTGTAAAACAAAATAATAAACACTTTATTTATTAAGGATTTTATTGGAAAGGTTGGCAAAACATCGGCTGATTGCCAATTGATTCAAACTTTATAAAATGGTAAATAAGGATTTTCTTGTAGTTGGTTCACATACTTTTATAATTTAGTAAATGTTTATAAATTTATCAGTAAAAAATTGTTTTCATATTTCCTTATGAATTGGTAAATGATAAATATTGCATTAGTTTTAAAACAGTTGTATTAGTTTTTTAGAATGTTGTAAATATAAAATTATTCTTGTAAATAAACAATCTAATAAATAAATAGTGTTTAATAATTTTGTTGTAATTCACAAGAACAAAAAAAAAAATGTATAAATTTACATTCATCAAATGTTTAGGTTTAATTACAATTCTTATCATTGTTTTGGAAAACATTAATTTCCAAGGAGTGAAGGTAGTTAAAATAGCATTGGCCTATCTACTGTCTATAGATAGTGACAATTGATAGATGAAATAGTTTTTGACAGTGTCATTGAAGAATTTGGCAACAAAAAGTAAGAAAAGTTATTTTGTTGAAAGATGTAATTTTCTGTTCAGAAATAAAGATGGTCCAAATTTTTTAACCCTTTTTTCTCTATATGTTTTTGCTTTTTAACTGTTATTGATAAAGTTTAAGTATGTCTTGTGTGTATTTAAAGCATACTATATTTGAGTATGTTAAAGTGATATTATAATGGTACCCCAAACTAGTTTTATAACTAAGAGTGTGTCACTGTGCAATATGCATTTTTCATGGTGGCTTCTTGCTCTGCACTTTGAAGTTGTCTTACTGTTAACCAGTTGAAAGTAAATGTTTCAAGTCTATTTTTGCATCAGGTTCAGCTGTTTTCAATTTAACTCAGCTGACTCATAATGCTATAAAAACTTACTAATTAATCCATAGCTGGGGGAGAAGAGGCGGATTCATACCTTTCCCAATTGTATTTGCATGTAAGTGAATATAATGAACCCAATTGGAATTGGAACAATTCCAAGCTGTTATCCATTACACTAGCTGCACATTCAAACTTACAGTATCTGGTATTCCCAAGTAGTCACCCATCTAAGTATTGACCAGGCTTGATGTTGCTTAATTATGGTGATCCTACAGGAACTAGTGTTTCAATGTTGTGTAGCTGTAAGCCAAATGGTGGGTGAAACTTTTTTGTAGGGTCATTGGCAATGGTGGAATGTTGGGCTCCATAGCTATGGATAGGTAAATGAATGACAAAGTTCTGTGTAATGTGTTTCCTCCTTTTAGAAGGACTTTGTGAGACTAGAATGTGTTAGACAGAATTTTTTTCCACTTTGTCATTAATTTATCCATCATTATTTTGATATATAGAAAATTTATATACAGTAGCGGCCATAATATAATAAGAACGGAAACAACAAAGACAAATATGTGTATTACTTAAAAAATTTCATTGCTAATCATGCATTACTCTTTAAGTAATACACATATTTATGTCTTTGTTGTTTCCGTTCCTTATATTATGGCCGCTACTGTATATTCTCTTGTAGCTACGTGAGAGCGACTGAGAGAATGGCCAAAGTGGAGGTTTCCCCCGATGGAGTCAGACGAGCCTAGAACGTGGAGGACATAGTTTGATCTGGACTCGTGCCTTTCTCAAGGATATTTGTGTGTAAATGAATGTAACAAACCCGGCTGGAATTGGAACTCGGTTCTCTACTTTCTCTTGTTTATGCAAGTCGTATCAAATGCAATTTGAATTTTTGCTGAAAGAATAAAAAGAACCTAATATTTAATTTTAAAAATTCAAACAACATGGGCTGTGTCCCATCAGAATGTTGGCGATAATGGCTCTCTACAATTTCCTATTTGTAGCTCTTAATAACTTTTGTTTTTTTTTTGCCATATCTCCTAAAACCTGCTCTGTTACCCATTCACTCAAGCTCTCCAGGTAGGTTGTGTGTTGCTTTCCTCTTTTTTCTCTTGCCTTCAATTTGTCTTGTGAGTATCAAATTTTCCAAGCCCTCCTTCCTCATTATGTATTCCAGAAACCTCAACTGTTTCTTCCTGATGATCATTTTTATTGCTATTGTCTCTAAAAGTTTATCGTTCATATGTTCTGTCCGCGGTAGTCTCTGCATCCTTTTACAGAACCATATTTCTGTTGCTCTCGTCTTCACTTGTGACGAGATTGTCCTGCCATATACAAGGACTGATACCATATAATAGTTCTGTACTCTTTTCTTTGTTTCTAAAGATATATTTCTGTTTCTTAATACTTGACTCAGCTTTTGGAAGGCATCTTTTGCTATCTCATTGCGCCTTTCGATTTCAATGTTGCACTTTCCCTTATTTCTAAAAACGATTCTCAAATATCTAACTTGTTTGATTTCGGTACTTTCAATTTGTAAGTTGCATGTTGCGTTCTTTCTGTTAACAACCATGTATTTAAAAAAAAAAAAAAAAAAAAAAATCTAACCCCAAGCAAGACGGGAGTGCCACTAGTATGCAAGGGGTTACAGAAAGTGGGAGCAAGAGTAAAGAGGAGTGAAAGAGGAAAGGGTAAAGAGAAGGACGGGGGAGAGATCAATGCATTTGGAGATGTCGATTGACATTGCATTTGAATAGTTGGAGATTATAGCTATCAGGGAAGCAAGTAAGAGGATGGAAGTTCCACAGATGGGAAGTGCGAGACATGAATTTATTGGAGTAGAAGAGGCGGCTACATTTAACCGTTTTGACAATTAATCGACATTTAATCGTTTCGATTCTGTCTTCTTGCAAATGATGTTTAGTCGTTTCTTGCTTTCCATCAATAATTTCTCTAATATTTCAAACTTTGTTATACTCCAGTTTTTATTAGTAGAATGTTTTCCTTTCACTGAATAATATTGGGAGTCTTTGTAGCTTAGCAAAGTCAGAAGATATATTAAGAAGAACAATATTCTTGTAACTCAACAAGAATGGAAAATGCTAACATTTTTCAAATTATTACTCAACGTTTGGAAAATGATGACCACAATTGTCATATGACTGAATTACATTTGTTTCTGACTCCATTCAAGTAAATGATCGTACCTTCCAATGTTTGGTCAGATTTAATTTTCAAATATGCTTTTCAGGTTTGGGATTGAAAAGTATTTGAGAAACGTTTTTGCTATGCTCATTCGAATGTTTGCAATTTTATTAAATAAGAAACATACTTTCAATTAACTTGTACCGAATTAGCGTGGAAACACTGGGTAGATTTTGGGGCCTGTTAAGTATCAACTTGGACCAAATAGGTTGATTGTTGGGCCTGTTAGGTATCAAAGGGGAACAAATGGGTTGATTGTTGGGCCTGTTAGGTATCAAAGGGGACCAAATAGGTTGATTGTTGGGCCTGTTAGGTATCAAAGCGGAAAAAACGGGGTTGATTTTTGGGCACGATATCTATGTGGATCAAATGTGTTGATTATTGGACACGTCATCTTTCAGCGTAAACGAAATGTATTGATTGTTGGGCTCGTTATCTATCAACGTGGGCCAAATGGGGGTGATTTTCGGGGCTCGTTATCAACGTGGGCCAAATGGGTCGATTGTTGAACTTGTCATCTATCAACCTGGGCAAAATGGTTTGATTGTTGGATACGTTATTTATCTTATTGGATTATATACCAGTATATCAGAGTCGGTAAACACACTAGCAATGTAGTTGTTGGCTATTTATATTCATTTTGAACTAATACCCTTGTAAAAATCATAGATCTATTCCTTCAAGCTATGGGGACGGAGCAGGACGTTTAAAAATTAGCAACGACACCCAGACTTGATCAAAGAGAACTCACGTACAGACGCGCACGTACACATATTCAGCGCGTGAGAACTTAATGATTTTGCGACCTCACGTAATCAAAGTCTGTTTTCTATTCTGAGTCATATCTTTTTTGTATTGAAGTCTTCGTTTGTGGAATTATTTGTAAGGAACAGGAACGACGCACGTATGATTATTACTACTGTTACATATCACTAATCTTTCAATAGTCTTCCTTGACGATCTAAAACAATGACTTAGTAAGCAGATTCTGGATGTTAGATAAATAAAGTATTGTTGCCTATTTTATTAGTACCTACCACTGTATCAGTTACGCGTCCTTTATAAATGCAAACTTTTGGTTGAAGATTTTTTCTTTCACTCATTTGTTCAAACAAGGAAATGAGAATAACAACAGACATGATTTTGATCCCTGCTTGCTATCGTCTGTCGCATTCCATCTGGGTGCGAAGTCGAGCAGGTAGAACGTTCACTTTCCGATCATGAGACCCGTGTTCGTATCTCACCATGGTTAATTTGTGACTTCTTGATGTTATCGCCCTGTGGAAGCGATCCCAGTGTGGGCCATTTTTTGGAAAGTTTCCTGAAAACTATACAACGGGTTGAGAGAAGCTTTGCGAGTGAAATCGGGTAGGCGGAATCACACCAGATAGTGTGCTCTCTCCCAGAAACTGCACCTAAGGTTCTCTCAGAATAGTTGGAGTATAAACCACAGGTGGGCTCTGTGGGTGTTGAACAAATGCAAATGTCCCTGAGCAGGCGCCTGCAACAGGGATTGGCTAGCAGCCCTAGCAGACAGACATCCTCAGATACGATCGACCAGCCATTATTATTACATTATGTTATCTTTAGTTGTTTTTTTATTACAACGTTGTCTTTAGCTCATTCTCGGCTGTTAATATTCTTCTATAAAGACGTATTTTTTTCCAAAAGCAATAAAGCCACTAAGACTCAAGGTGATTACTGAGCGTGGGATAATACGAGGAAAAACATTATTAAGAAGAGAGAACAATGAAAGAATAAGAATTAAGAAGACAGAAGATAACGATTGACAATGCATTTAAAGTTTTGAACATCAAAGTTGACTGGAAATCAAGAAGCTGGAAGAGAGTTCCACTGGCGAGGAGTGCGAGAGAAGAAACTGTTAGCAGAGAACTTACGGTTACATCTCACCAATTCAAAAGTAAAATGATAAGACCTAGCTGCTAATCTAGTACTGCGCTTAAATTCCTAAAGTCTACGTACCAAAAGTTCATCAGAAAAATTACCATGAAAGTATTTGCAGAAAAACTCAGAGGGAAGCTACGTTACTACGGCGGGAAAGTGACGGAAACCGAGATGCCGGGTCAGGACCAATAACATTACAGATTCTTCTTTAGGTTTTATCCAGTATCTCTACATAGTTCCATACCAGATGTGGCAACAATATTAAAAGCTAGAACGAATGGTAGACTTATAAGCATGTAAGATAGATTTTGGTGGGAAACATTGTCTAGCACGACACAGTTAACCAACTTTCCTAGTAGCAGACCTAGCAATTGATTCAGTATAATTTTTCTACTTGATATCAGCGCAACATGTTAGCCCAGGAATGCGTAAGGAGTCACTCTTCTGGAGGTTAGCATCAGCCATGTTCATGGAAGCAGAAAAAGTTCTCTAAAACAAAAGAGAGTTTAAATTTTGGAAATATCAAAATTAAGAAGATATTTCTTGCCCCAATCAACAACATATCGTAGGTCATTTGTGAGATCATTTCACCCAATCAAACCGATAAGAATTACCATATTAAATAGTTGTGTCATCACCGTAGATACAAAATTGCGAACTGATTGAACCAAGAAGATCGTTGATAAAAAGTAGGAAGAATGTAAGCCCAAGGATAGAGACCTGGGAGACACCTGCATTCATGCGAAAAAGATCTAGAAGAGTGGACATACAAGACAACTTACATCTGGCGATTTGTTAAGAAATATTAAATCAGTTCAAAAATTCGTCCAGATCTTCTATAACTTTTCACCTTGTGAAGAAGACCAGCATATCAAACTCTATCAAATGAGATATCCAAAACAATATCTCGAGCTTCACGTTTCTTATCTAAGGCTTGATAGACTCTTTTAGCTATAACCGTTAATACAACAGCAGTTGACCTAGAAAAGCGGAAGCCATATTGTTTATTTGAATGAAGACCTCGCGAGGTGAAATGCTTAACCTATTCAGAGTTGATCAAAGCCTCTAGTAATTTAACAAAAAGAGGTAGAAGTTGTCGATAGTTAGAAGGATCAGATGGTTCGCCTGGGTTCTTGAAAGACTGGAACTACAGAAGAGGATTTCCAACAAGCAGGAAAGTAAGAAGCAGCAATGCATTTATTGAAGAGTAAAAGAAGTTCAGGATCACATTTCTTAAGGACTGTTGAACAGATACCATTAAGTTCATATGCATTGTGAGGATCTATTTTTAGAAATGACTAGTAGCATGGCCCGACATTGCCCGTGCTTGATTCAAAAATCGTACGACTCATACAGCAATCGCTATCACTTGACTTAAAATATTTTGCCCTTCCTTGCTTTTAAAGGAGTGCCCTTTGCAGTGCTGATGTTGCTACATGCCTTACTTCTTGCCTATCTCACACTGCGAATTTTTTCTAAGCTCTATACTAAACATTAAATCTGTTACGAAAAAAGAACTTAACAAAATGAACACAAAACGATCAGCTTTAAAAAAAGGACTCGTAACTGGAAAAACCGAATGAAAAAAGAATGTTAACAACAAATACTTTTTCACACCGAACCCAGTTCTGCGGAATCAGAATCAACGTTGAGTTTAAGCAAGCGAATGAGCCAATTGGAGTAAAGTGCCATTCAGATTTAAATTTTTTCCCACTTGTGACGATTTTTTTTTGCATGCTAGCATGCTAGTTAACATTCGTGTCAGTCAGCTGTTGGCTCTCACGCTGGCCAGTAGAATCTTCCTGTCTATTCGTGGCAGCCAGCTATAGGCTCTCACTCTGGCCAGTACAAAATGGCCGCAAACTACATGAAACCTGCCGTAGAAGCATGAAAAATCGATTATTTCCACTATCGATGGGAGTTGGGAAATGCAAAGTCGGTATTGGCTTTCCCGCTAACTTGGAACATGTGCATGTAAATTTTCGTGCAAATCCGTTGAAAATTGCGGCCGTGCATTCGTTACACACACACACACACACACACACACACACACACACACACACACACCACACCACACACATCCTGCCTTTTATAGATAGAGATAGCAGAAACCATGGACGGAGTTATATGCATATCACACAAGATGCAGCAGCCGATGTTAACACCTCAAATTGAGTGAAGAAAGTAGAGATAGAAAACTGAATCTTATTTAAGACACTTTTACAGAGCCGCCAGTAATCACGATAAAGAAACTTGTGAGAGGCTATGCGATACCTCATTACTATCAGCGAACAACGACTTAGCCTCTTTGAGGACACGTTTACAATTATTACGAGCAAAAACAAAGAGGTGTCTGTTGTGATAGAAACTATCACGCTGATACAACTGGAAAAGTGATTCATGTGGGCTATGGTGGCTTTCATTTGGTACTTCCGAGAAATAACAAAAAAGTCTATTCTCAATATGAAGGTTAAAAATATAAATCCAAGAAACGTCTCGAATGAATTCCAATCAATAAGCCAGTAACAGAAATAAGTCTTGTGAATAGGAGGTTCCTGTTTAATAGACGTATCAAAAGAAATATCAACAGATTCTACAGTGTGATCCGTATTGTCAAGAGGACAGAGTTGTGGTGTTCAACAAGAGCTAGGAGAGGAGGTCAGGAACAAGTCAAGTAAAGAAGCATGTTGATCAGAATTATTAGGAAAACGAGTAGGAAATTCACTATTTGATTGAGAGACTGAGCAATGGAAAAATTTAGTCTGAATACCGGCGAAATCAATAATGTTAGAATGATTAAAGCACTTGATATTATGTGCATTAAAATTACCACACACACACACACACACACACACACACACACACACACACACACACACACACACACACAGATTTTTACATTGTCAGATATTTTGTCTAATATGTTATAGTCCTGAGAAGAAGAAGAGCGATAAAGGAAAACATATAGTTAATAGAATGCAATAACGTAAGTCGAAAGCACATGAAATAATCATCCGGAGACTCAAGAGAAGATTTCTTTGGCATTGGAAGATTTTCCCGGATATAAACACCAAGGCCATGAATATATGTATCTCAGAATCTTTTCGACGAAGAGGAAAATAGTATGGATGAGAGTATTCATTGGTTTCAATATTAAATTAAAATTAAAAAAAAACATGAAAATAAAAACAAGACATTCAATGATTGTATAGTTGTTGAAATGTTTGTTTAAAGAGTAAAAAAGGTTAGATTTTATGTGTATACTGTAGTGTAATGGCTATCAAACTTATCTAACAGACCGATTAGGTAGTGCAGAGAGTTCGATCCCTATTATAGCTTTAAGGACTAAAGCTGATGTTAGAAAATATCTGTTGATATCCACCACACCAGAGAAGAGTTGTTAACAAGTTAGTCTTCGACACTGTTACTACTTTAATGAACCCAATCTTTTATAGACGCTTCTCATTTTTGACCTCATAACAGGCTCTGATCAAATGACTAGTAGACCATTATTGCTGAACTGAGTTCGATCCTCACTGGGTGCTCAGTGCTTGTGCTCTTTTGTCTAAGATCAGTAGTTCCTATAAGATATGACATGTATTTAGTGACTTTGATGATTTTATACTCTGCCACCGAACGTCATAAGTTGGTTTTTGCATCATTCCGGAATCTTAAATGCTGATTTTCAAGGAAGCTTAGCTTTTCTACTTGGATGATTGGCGCGTTAGAATCTTCCAAGACAGTAGTTTTTTTTCAAACAGTATCTTTACAAGACTAATTTCTGCTTAGTAGATGTATATGTCCGAGCGCTGTTGAAATGCAGGAATGTGAATGTTGATTTTCAAGGCAAGCAGATATTCTTAATTTGGAATCTTCGCAAAGTATAATCTGCCTAGATAGCATCTCCTTGCGAAGGATTCATCTATGTTGAGATCCGTGATTCTGAATGCTGATTTTCAAAACAGTTAGATAGCCAGAATATTCCTATATATATAACCCTTCCCCATGCTTTGAGCTCTTCATGGGACTTAAGCTCAACTCAGATCTCAAGTGGAACTCGTACATACGATCCATCGCTAAAGATGCCCTAAAAATGGTCGGTTTCTCGTACCGTTCCAGTACACTCAAGGCATGGGGCCTCCACGAGAGAGCACCCGCTCATTGTAATAAGTGAAAATTCAGATCCATTAGAACGTCACTCGTTCGATTTTCGAGGTAAAGAAGGTAACCAGCTTACTCTTCCCTCACTGAGTTAGGTTAGACAGGGGAAAGATTAGCTGCCAAACTTTGGTCATCTAGAGATTTAGAGGTTGCCTCATATACCGATTCAACATCAGCATACATATTCACAAAAGATCGGAGTATACACTTTGGTAGAAAGATGATCTAACCGAAAAGTGATGCTTGGGTGGGGGGCGCCTGCGATGATCATTTGAGTCTCGATTGATTGACCCTTAACAAATACCTTCAGAGATCTACCTGTTACGAAGGATTTTATAATTGAAAATAAACTTCCAGTGATTCCATAGCTAGAGATGTTTTTGCAGTAACGCTTGTCAAAGGCATTTGAAATATCTAATGCGATTATCCTTCAGATATATTTGTTGTGTAGTGCCTGACAGATTCTGTGAGTAATGGCAGAACATCAGCAGTAGATCGAGCCGATCGAAATCCGTACTACTTGTCGTTCAAGAAGTTGTCTCTATTTTTTTGAAGCTATAATCAACAACCTTCTTGTTGATTACAGCTTCAAGAAAAGCTTGCTAATAACATTAAGGAGGCTGATGGGTCTATCCTTAGACAGGAATAAGCTCTCACGCGCATTCTAGAATGCACGTGACACCTTCCACACAATTGAGAAAGATTTTTCCTTCAAGTAGCGGTTAAAGAATTTCGCTAATTTCGGGGGAAACTCTGCATTAATACTCTTAAGAACAACCATTCGTATTTTATCTGGATAGTAGCTTTTTTTGTGGTCAAAATATATTATAAGTTTTGAGACAACCCGGGCTATGATAAAAAATATCACTCAGATTGTGCTCGGTGAGACAGGGACAGTCGGAAATAAGATGGCCTTTGTCATTTAAGTTTTAGTTAGAGGCATAGTTCGTGTCGAAGATCTTTGCCTTATCTGACGAGGATGAGATGTCGCCAGGGTCTTGTTAATTGTAGGCCCTGGCGGTTTGTATTTATTCAGAATTTGGTTGGAGAACTCCAGGAACTCACGGGATCCAAGTTATTTGCTTTCAAACAAACAAAAAAACAAAACAAAAACGAACAACTAGATCACATTTAGGAGCATCTTCACCGAAAACTTTAAGAGCGTGCAACCAAAATCACGTGAGTGGAAACCCTTATGGAAACATTGCTAAAGGAGTGGCAAAATATGGCTCAGACGATTGTTGATAACTTGATCAATTTCATGAAAACACTGAAACTAGCAAATGGAGGACCTACTCTATACTAGTTCCAAATGCTGTTTGTTTATGTTGAGTAGGAATTACGTAATTAAATTTTGAAATTGGATGTAGTTTATTTCTCTTGGTTAAAAACTTTTCTTAAGTCACTGTAGAGAATCATTCTGCCATATATGGACAGGGGTTACCTTTTTGTCTTCTTTCCCTGTCTTGATAGAGTTCAAAATCGTTTTCCGCGTCCTTATGGATGATGAATTATTTTTTTTCACCCTACAACCCGTTTCCCACAGACGAAACGTTGCAAACCCCTCTTTAATCTATCGCTATTTCCATGGAAAGTGATCTGACAAACTACATTTCATAGTTCCACCAGTTCTTATGTTCATGGCTAGGACCCGCCATGCTACTCACATTATAGCGAACCCCCTTCATTCCCTTCATATTCCATTGGTGAGATATAAGTCCTACTCGAGGAGATGCTTTTCACGGACCGCTGTTTTGTGAAACCGAGTTTCATGATTCTGAACGATAATTTTCAAGGATTTTCTTCACTTTGAAGATTGGCGCAAACCATTCTTGCTGCTACTATTTAGCACTTTCGCCTAATCAGGTAAACTTAGTAAGTACTGAAACAGGCTTTCTTTCTGTTTTTTTTTCTTTGAAATAATAAAAAAGAAAATTTGACAATCATGTATTTAAGTGTAGACAAGTTCCACTGGTTGTAAGTTTCTTTGTCCAACTGTGTGCGTGTCATCTTTCACTTGGAATTGCTGGTGGTACAAAACAGAACGATAAACTCTAAATGACATCATCGGAAGTCAAGCATAACATCAACATAAAACTGAAATGAGACAAAAAAATACACTCGTTTTAATTTTTTCTCGCATGCTTCGATTATATTATGAGATTCCTTTTCCTTCCTTTGTTTTTTTTTCTTTAAAAAATCTCTTCATAGTTTGTTCATCAACATTCTGTGAACTAAATTCATCCAAGGACTGCCATAAAAAAATGGTGGCTGTTAAACACTCTTGTGAATTATCTGAAATAATACAGTCTAAAACAAATGTTTTCAACACATCATGTCAAGAGTATTAACAATTCAGTCAGTTATGGGCCATGCGTGATACACGCTTAGACGATCATGTATCTTTCGATACATGACTGATGAAGCAGATTTTTTTCCCCGCAGAAGGTTGCCATTTCTTTCTGCAGTAGACCAGTTGCTACCAAAGGCTAGATAACACGGTCTGTCCTGCTATTTAACCATAGCTGGGTGTGTGGGGGGAATGAGAGGATTGATACATTTCCCAAGGGCATTAACTCGTAAATGAATAACAGATATGTGCCATGTGTGAAACACGCTTAGGCGATCATGTATCTTTCCTTACATGAGTGACGAGGCAGATTTTTTTTTCCAGCAGAAGATTGCTATTTCTTTTTGCAGTAGACCAGTTGCCATCCAAGGCTAGAGAACATGGTCTGTCCTGCTATTTACCCATAGCTGGGGGGAGGGGGAGCATAAGAGGATTGATACCTTTTCCAAGGGTATTAGCTCGTAAATGAATAACAGATATGTGCCATGTGTGAAACACGCTTAGGCGATCATGTATCTTTCGATACATGACTGACGGGACAGTTTTTTTCCCGCAGAAGGTTGCCATTTCTTTTTGCGGTAGACCAGTTGCCATGTAAGGTTAGAGAACCCGGTCTGTCCTGCTATTTACCCATAGCTGGGGGAAAAGAAGAGGATTCATACCTTTCTCAAGGGTATTAGCACGTAAATGAATATAATGGATTCTACTGGAAATCGAACTCGGCTCTCCTATTCCATAATCTGAGCCGCTATTCATTACTCCACATAGAATTAATTATTATAGAATTAATTCACAATTTAAAGAGATAAGCAAGAATTCCAAGAACATATTAAGATATTCTTTAAATATATATTGAACCTAGAACAGGCAATATAGATTTTAATTTTTATCTTTACAAAAGTTAGATCAAATCAACAATGGAGTATTGCGGTCATATCTGGGTTGTAAGTACAGTCGCTGAAAATGTCTTCAAACGAATAAATCATATAAAACTTAAAAATGATCAAGGGTAATCTCCTTCAATATCTGTCTATTTCTCAGAGATGAGGTATTTTGATTATTTGCATTATTCGGACTGTTATCCTCATATTCATTGCCATATTCACAACTTTTCGGCCGTTGTACGATCCGGCCTTCTTCAGGTGATTGGAATTTCGAACGGAACCTTTTATTTCACGTCAGAGATATAGACAGATAAACTAGATTAAACTATAATTTGCAATTCTGTTGTAAAATTTCGAAGTTTTCATCTGAAATCAAAAATGATATGACCTTTAAACAAAATGGTAAGAATCCATAGAAAAACAAATGAAGACGTAAGTTGAAAGAATTAAGCCTCAAAAGAAATATAGAGTTAAACGTTTTTTATTATAATGTAAAAAGCAGAGGAACAAATCCAATTATTACAAACATTTTTATTAGAATATTTTCGTCAAATATGTTGCTGCAACAAAGCTGATTACGTAACAGACATTTGAAGACAAATGGTTGATGCCCTTTGGAAAAGAAGAAAAGAACATTGTTAATAATTGAATATGAATACGAACAGACACGCACACAGACATTATTATGAATACTTTAAAATTGACCTAAAAAGGCACTTGGACATGGTATAATGGTATAATATCAAAACTGTCTTGTTAGGTCATTTTCTTGTGCCACGTCTAAGCTATGCTTATAAAATCATCTTTGTAAGTCATAAACATTAATATTTCTTAATTTTAAACATTAATCTTGTTTTCAAGTCAATAAACAATGCATTTATTGTCATTTAAAGAGTGAGTACATTTTTGGAGGGATACCATTCGTATAGTGATTTATTAAGCGAAACCTGAATGTGGCATAAAGCCGAAAGTATGGAATGAGGATGGAACTTATTAGTCCGTCGTAATTGACCTAGCAAGGCAAGTTTGATAACCATTTCACCACGTTGAAGAGCCAAAATCATATTCTAAGCGTAGCTTAGATGTGTTACCCAGTGAAGATCGAACTCACAACTCAGTCGTAATTGATCTAGCGAGACAAGCTTGCTAGCCATTACACACATCGAAGTTCCTCTCCCCTCCACACATATATGCTGGTGGTAATAAAACACCCAACTATTTTTTATTTATTGTTTCATTGACGATCTTTCCATACTTTCAGACAGTTCTCCAAATGGAGGTGTTCGAAAAATCGAGGTCATTCAGCAGTTTTTAGCGCTATCGTTACTGGAATAACTGGACTCTTTTAGAAGATTTTATTCATTTGAAGGAGAGGAGGATCCTCAAAATGCCACTGAATCGGCTACTCTTACAATTTGGGAAGGTTGGAATAGAAAATGAGTATTTTGTTTTCAGCGCTTCAAACTGCTCTGTTTACACTTAAAGATTCAGCTCGCAATTGTATGCAATCTTAATGAATCTATCTTTTTGGTATACTACAGAATTTATTTACAGAATGAAAGCAAGAAAAGCTTAAAATTAAAAAAGAATTAAAAGATTCTTACGGAATTCGTAGTTGTAACTTGGCCTGTGGTGGTTGCTAGTCGCTTAGTTGTACTTGGCATTTTAGTAGAATGTGGTCGCTTAGTTGTACTTGGCTTTTTAGTAGAATGTGGTCGCTTAGTTGTACCTGGCTTTTTAGTAGAATGTGGTCGCTTAGTTGTACCTGGCTTTTTTAGTAGAATGTGGTTGCTTAGTTGTACCTGGCTTTTTTTAGTAGAATGTGGTCGCTTAGTTGTACCTGGCTTTTTAGTAGAATGTGGTTGCTTAGTTGTACCTGGCTTTTTAGTAGAATGTGGTTGCTTAGTTGTACCTGGCTTTTTAGTAGAATGTGGTCGCTTAGTTGTACCTGGCTTTTTAGTAGAATGTGGTTGCTTAGTTGTACCTGGTTTTTTAGTAGAATGTGGTCGCTTAGTTGTACCTGGCTTTTTAGTAGAATGTGGTTGCTTAGTTGTACCTGGCTTTTTAGTAGAATGTGGTCGCTTAGTTGTACCTGGCTTTTTAGTAGAATGTGGTCGCTTAGTTGTACCTGGCTTTTTAGTAGAATGTGGTTGCTTAGTTGTACCTGGCTTTTTAGTAGAATGTGGTCGCTTAGTTATAATTGGACTGTTAGTCTTATGTGGTGTGGTAGATTTAATTGACTTCTTAGTAGAAAGTCTTCGCGTAGTTTCAATTGGATTTTTAATAGAAAACTGATCCACCGTTTGTTCACTTTCATCTTCGGCGTATATCTGTTTAAAATATCAAAGTATATATGCATATATATATATATATATATATATATATATATATATATATATATATATATATATATTGATGAGACGAAAATATATTCAGTAGGAATATGGCAAAAATATACACCTGTTATGAAAATAAATTGTTGCAAAAAAAAGGAAAAATAACGTACCTACAGTCTCGTATGACCAATATAAAATTCCTGTACTACACACACACACACATATATATACATATATATGAAGTAATTTAAATAAATGTCTGTACTTTTCTAAATCAACATATTCGCAGCAATGTGTATATCTTTCTAGTATTAGATTAAAACACATTCTGTTTAATATCCTTAGATATGTAAGTCCAGTACAAGGATAGAATTTGGAAACAAGAAAAAAAATTTGCCTGGCTGAAATAGGATGATACATGTCGACAAACTCATCGATCGGTGTTCGTATCCCAACAAAGTCTTCGTAGGGTTTACTAGAATTATGTGACATAATCGAAATAATCAAGTCATTACTCAGATTTGAAATTGTGTTGTAAAAAAGGAGAAAAATTCTTCAAAATATAAAAAAAATATTAATAATAATATTAAAACGACATGATCTTGGGAAGAGCAGAGTGATACTATACTGTTTGAATGCAGCAGGGCTGGGAATAAAATTTTGATCTTAGGAAGAGCAGAGTGATACTATACTGTTTGAACGCAACAGGACTGGGAACAAATTTTGATCTTAGGAAGAGCAGAGTGATACTATACTGTTTGAATGCAGCAGGACGTCGAACAGATTTTTGATCTTTGGATGAATGGAGAGATACTATACTGCTCATATGCAGCAGGACTGGAAACAGAATTTTGATGTTAAGAAGATCGGAGTGATACTATAATGTTGATATGGAGTAAAACTGGAATAGAATTTTGATCTTATGCAGCGGTGAGATGATATAACTAAATAAAATTTTGAGTTTTGGAAGATTGCAGTGATACTATACTGTTGTATATAGCAGGAGTGGAAACAAATTTTTGATCTTAGGATGAGCGGAGTGATACTATACTCTTTGTATTCAGCAGGACTATGAACAAAATTTTGATCTTTGAGTGAGTGGAGCGATACTATCTTGTTCATCTGCAGCAGGACTGCCAACACCAAATGGTGGCCTGTGAATTAAATTTTAATAGTAAGCCGTGTAGTGCGATTCAACACTCTTATCCTAGCGGCCTGGCAATAAAATATTGATAGTAGGCAGTGTAGGACGATGTCACAGTGTTACAATATTGGCCTGGGAATTAAATTATAATAGGAGACAATGTAGGGCGATATTACACCGTTCCTATGCTGGTGGACTGGGAAATAAATGTTGATGCTAGACAGTTTTAAAGGTAATGCTATACTTCCTACACGGATAGCCTGTAAATTCAATTTTGCTTCTAGGCTGTGTAGTGTTATGCTACACTGTTTCTACACAGTCTTCTTAAAATTAATTTTCCTAGTTAAAATGATATTATATTCGTCGTAGTCATTTGACCCTACACTGTGAATGTTGGACAATCTTTTCACATATGAAGAATTGATATAAAGAAATAGAGATGATTTTACCGGTGAACAGAAAGAATATGTGTGTAATGAGGCATTTTAAGTAGAATAAGAGCCCTCAGAAATCTGCTGGTAGCATTCAGAAAGTGATAGTTGATATTCCTGGAAATGATGACAAACGTTTGGAGAATTTAATATTCACAGGATATACTGAATGCAACTGAATCATGGAATGAACAGAAAATAACGTATCCAAAATGTGTGTGATGCGGGGGGGTAGAACAACAGTAAGAGACAAATGCGATTTAGAGCAAAACAAGAAAAAAAAAAAAACCTGTGGAAAGCTGTCCATTCCAGAAAAGACGATTGGATATAAAGAAAGAAGCTTTATTTACTTTTTTTGATCAAGGCTGAAATTTGTCCTGAATATTTACGAATATTATGGAAAATCAATATCGAAACCGAACTGGAAACACCATTGTACTTGAGAGGGTTAATACTCGGAATACAAAAACGTAAAATCGAACAATATAGAATAAAGAATATGATATTGGCCTTGAGGGGGTTAATAGTCGGTATACAAAAATGCAAAATCGAACAATATAGAATAGAGGAATACGTTCCATGGGTCCTGTTTTGTTCATCAAGCTTATTCGGAGTAATAATTTTGAGAATTGATGTGGGTGGAGAATACCCCAGTAAAACGTCTATATTATTTTAAAACCTTTGAAATGAGAATTGGGACACGCTGTAAGTCAGTTTGCCTACTTTAAAGAGCTTAGCTGGAAGAATATTAATAAAGGGTGTTCCAATAGCTTGGACCGATTTTAAATGTGAATTAAGTTTAAGCGTCCAATGATTTTCTTCTTTATCTCTCAGATTTGGAGGACATTTCGGTGATATTATTTTTCACATATAATTGCCATGAATTAAATAACATGATCCAATAGGGAAATAAATAAATTTTCACCAATAACACTGATTTATTTACTGCTGATTTTGATGTGTCTTAATGAAACACCCATATATATAATCCGTCTTAATGAAACACCCTTTATTATTGATCCTCGAATCGTTAAAAAGAACAAATAAAACTAAAATTTATTAACGGACTTGTTAAGAGGATAATAATAAAGAACAGTCAAAATACTATAATAAAGTACAGTTTTCAATATTTTATAATAAAGTACATTATCAAACTAGTATAATAAATTTCAGAGTTAAAATAATATAAAATGTATAGTATTTAACATAGCATAATAAAAAACGGTGTTCAACATATAAAGTACAGTGATATAGTTATTTCCGTGAGACATGCTTTTATTACATTTTCATGAGCTTCAAGAATAGTTTTATGTCTGTAATTAATTCTCTTGACAGATAGAAGAAATAATTCTACTTTTTAAATCATTAAAAGTAAAAGAATATCCACAGAAATCTTACATGAAACAAACTAAATAAAAAACTGTTACCAGATTGGTCTTTCCAATTTAATAATGAGATATTCCGTTATTATGAGGCCTGTGCTCGAATTGGCTTTGGGTAATGACAAAGCAAAGTTCATTATATCAAATAGAGAAGACCTATATCAAGTCAAATTGTGTTTTATAAAATAGAATAAGTATACATTTTAAGCGTGCTTACTAAATCGTATTCCAGAGGTTCTTCAGCTGTCATCACTTGAAAGATCTGAAAAATAAAAAATAAAAATAGGAAAACTGTACATTGTCGGAGTTAGCTCCTCCTTAATTCCCAAATTGTCACTAAGGGTCATTCTCCCTATACTATAAATACTGCGCGACGTCTTGCCTCGTTCTCTTTCCTTCAGGCCTCGTGTCGCATCCCACCTTGCGTGGAGGTGAGGTAAATCCTCTTTTTCATTTCTTCATTTCAGCGAATACAATGTAAGCTGTCTTAGAAATTCGCGTCTTCCCATTTGTGGGAGACGCCATGAACATTATACACACATACACGTACGTAGGAACCTTCACCAAAATACACAAATGTTCACACACACATACAAATATTATTGTCTATGTCCATTGTAAAATTGTTTTCTTTAATACATATATTTGTTTATATATATATATATATATATATATATATATATATATATTGATGCATGTTTCATTAAATAATATAGACAAGTTTTGTCTATTTATTTTAAGTAAGTTCCTTTCATATTGTCTGATAAGCTTAATAACATTATCACTGAAAGACAAAAGGAAATCATATTGATACATGTTTAAATCCAATCTAAGCTTTCGGCTTACATAAGCCATTATCAAAGATGACAATTAGTTTACATTATATCAACCAATACACGCAGCAATAATGATAGTCTGTTTTTGTTGCGTGAAAAATTTCAAAGCAACGACTAACTCGTGTATACGAGACGCGGAAGCGAAAATCGCGTCGCAGCTCGGACGTCACACATGACCACGCGAGAGAGAAAACGAGAAGTATTAAGTATGGGAAGCTGTTGGTATAAACCAATGGCTTTTGTTATCAATTATAGGCATTTAAGAATGTTTGTGGAGATTTCTAGTTTATTTTGTTCAGGTTAGGTTTCAACTGTTTTATGTATATAGCTTCAAGAATTTTTAGTTTTTGTTTATTGTTTAAGCACAGTTGTGTTTTCAACGAGGATTTTCCAGAATTGTGTACACGGCCAGGCTTATTGTTTTAAATGCCTAAAAATGTTAGAGTTATCATTCAAATGTAGAGTCAAGCGTCGTGAAAGCGAGTTTGTGGTGTGACCAAGATAAATATTATTTAATCCATTGGAGATACAATCTCCCAAAAGGCACTTGAATTTGTAAACTATGTTGGTTTTTTGCAAATCGCTAACGGGGAGGGTGGAGAATCATTGCGAACCATTAAGATGGATATACTAGATTTAGTGTAGTATATGATTAACCTATTTGTTTTTGCTAGGATCTGATGTAGATATATTAGTATTTACTATATTTTTTAGTATATTTTCATCTTGTTTATAATTAGTATGCATTTGACTACGATATATGAGATTAATATGTTTGGGATTAGTTGAAGCAATATTATGTTCTATTTGCTTCTAAGAAAGCATTTTATTTGTTCATCAACTATATAGTTTGGAAAGCTATTATTAATAAGTGTTTGTTTTATATTATTTAGTTCACTGTAAAAAATCTGATTTGTAGACGAATTAGTTTCTGCACGATGTATTAGATTTTTATAATTGCTATTTTGTAGTAGTATGGACATTCGCTTTTGTGGTTAAGTGTACATGAATTTATGCTGGTTGTTTTTTTTTGTTATTATTTGTGTTTATCAATATGTCAAGGAAAGGCATTTTATTATTAGCATTGAGTTCATATGTGAATTTAAGGACAGAATTATTTTAGAAACGTTTTGGAAGTTGAAGTATTTCATCTGTATTTTTAGCTAACATAAGAATATCATCAACGTATCTTAGGTAGATGGATGTTTTTTTAAAATCTGTAAATATCTTATTTTCGAGGTTCGACATGTAGAAATTAATAAATGTCAGACCCAGTACTGAACCCATGGAGACTTAAAATAAATAGACAAAACTTATATATATATATATATATATATATATATATATATATATATATATATATATATCGGTCTTGTTTGTCTTCTTTCATCTTCGGTTGGACACAACTAGAGTCCGCCATTTTCCCTGTTTGCTGGACCTTCTAGCAGGAAATATAAACGCACGTGTTTTCTTTTCATCTTCACCCCCCCCACTCCACTACAACATTTATATCAAACGAATACGTCGGAAGATTTAATGGATTTAAATCCATAGCCATTAGAGTAATAGACAAGTCGAGAGTGTGGGGGTTATCTGCACTTTACTAAAAAAAAAAAAAAGGCGCTAGGGGACGCTCCCTAAACCTATAAATAGAAAGTGACATTCTCTATCACACTCTCTTTTCTATTTTTCTCTTAGACAATAAGATGTAGTTCGCTCGTGGTGGGAATGTGTCCCTCACCAGGAAACGCATGCATGAAACGTATTTTTCACTTCACTTTCATTTACTTCTCTGTAGAAGTTACTTCTACACAACCACCTTCACTAGTTTAAATGTTTTCTTTTTTCAGATTCAGAGTTTTTTTTTGTGTCACACCACAATCTATTATTGTCTATGTATATCCTTGTTTTGTTAATATGTACATTTTCGTTTGTTTATGTATAGTTTTGTTATTATTTTATCCATTGATTATTCGTAATCACATTCGAGTCCGCCATTATTGTTGTGGGAAAATACATATCAGGTGACACGTGTTTTCTACCTAAACACAATCAGAATTCCCGCAATAAGTATCAGTTTAAGATTCGATTTTTGCTCTTAATAATAAGAAATGTGTTTAATATCTATCTATCTATCTATCTATCTATCTATCTGAGTTTGATCACTATGAGTTAAATTGAGTATTTCACGGTAAAAGAAAGATTCTCTTTTTGGTTCTTTAAACGTTAACCAATGTCCATTTCCGTAAGTCCATGCAAAATCGATTTTTCTAGATTTTGAAATTGTCTTAAAGATTTGTAAAGAATAACCATGGCTGACTTCATGTACACTTAATATAGAGGTTGAATAAACCTATAAGATTTCCTTAACATTGTACAGAAATCGAAATTCAAATTACAACTGAAAAATAAATGAAAAAAAAAAAAAAAAAATCAAAAACCCCCAAATCAAAACAAAAACCCGAACAGTGGTTTGTCGAAGTTGTTACAGAAAAAAAAACTTACTGTAGTGGATTAGAATACAAGTTTGGGTCGTTTTTTAAGACAATATTTAGATATTTGTACATAGACTGATTTAAACACATATGTGTCATTTTGTTTTATTACCTTTCAGCATTTTTGAGGCAGCTTCATGATACCATCCTCTCAGAACTTGGTATATTTCTGGGCGATGAACTGGTTAAAGTTCTTTCCATTATGAAAGTTTTGTGGAGATTAAAATAAGTGGGAAACGGATGGTGCAAAATCAGGTGAGTAAGACACTCCAGACAAGCTGTACTAACCCACTACTTATCGTATCAAAAGTGTTGAAGAGTAAAATTACCTGGCAGTATAGTTGTTGCAAATCTGCCATCACATAACCAAGGTATTCACCGCAGATATTTTGGGTTACCATTAGGCTGCATTGAAACCATTCTTCGGAACTAAATAAAATAAAAAAGAAGTTGCATTTCGATAATTTTGACTAATTCTTTATTGTCGGGGGACATCAATTCACCAGTCTGTTACCACATACAGCATACTAGACAATGTTCATTTTCGCTTGGCAAATATTGATTTCATTTGGTATGTGTGAAAACGAAAATTGACCTGTCGGTTGCGGCCAATAACACGTGAATTGTAAACTCGTGAAGGGGGACAAAATGCCCTACAAAAAGAGGGCACTTGATTGTAGCAGTTGGGAGAGCAATCGGTTAGGTGTTTTCCCCAATCTCAACACACCCTTGCCGTATTTTACAAGCAATTTCAGTCAACATTGTCAACAACATTGTCAACAACATTATCAATCAAGATTCCCCAAGTAATACTCTCTTAGAAGACATGATACATAATATCAATTTAATTTAATTGATATTAAATTAATTGATACGCTTGAAAAAACTGGAAAATTAATCTATTTTAAAAAAAAGGCATCTTCATTTTCATTGCTTTCTATACCCTTGTATCTCCAGGTGTCTTGTTATTCATATATTTGTGTTCACATCAGAAAAGACCCTGAATTTTCTCCCGTCATGATGAACAGTTGAACTCCCAATGAAGCTTTTAACCTTGAATGCCTACTGAGGCTCAAGATCACCCCAGACCTCAAGTGGAACTCATATATACGATCCATTACAAAAGATGATGGAAAAATGGTCGGTTTCTTGTACAGCACTAGAGAGTGTCTGACTCCTCCTTCTGTGCTCTATCTTTAAAAGAGCTAGATCAAATAAAAAATGGCGCATTGCTGCCATATTGCGTGGCCGGAGCGAAAGTACAGAGACATGCATGACAGAAGAATTGAGAGTCGACTGGCTGATCATTGTCTTAACGTTTACTACTGGACTTCTCAAATCACCATCCAGAAAGTAGAGAGTTTAATCTTCCAGTAAATAATAGACATTTTATTCATCAGTTTTTCCTTCTATTCAGTAAACCTGTTGTTAGTGTTGTCAACAATGTTGTACAGTGTTGTTGGATTGAAGCTGTCCCGTCCTCACTTTCTGGCCTTGACTCAGTTTAAAAGAATTTTTTCAATCCTACAGCCCCTTTCCTACAGATGAAACATTAAATGCCTATTGCTACTCGTGATATATTCCACGGAAAATGTTCAGAAGAGCTAAATTTCTTAGTTCCACCAATTCATACCTTTACAGCTACAACCCACCATACTGTGTGTAACCGGGCGCTGACATTGTTTAAACGTTTAATTGCATGAAATTGCAGGATTGTGATTTGGAGGGACTACTAATGGGATAATAATTATTAAAAATCCCCAGGAGTGTAGTTTGAATGATTTACAAAATAATGAAAAAGAAACGGATTAAGAATTATGTTTTAAAGCAATAAAATGAATTTAAGAACGTTTCCAAGGAGTATCAAACCAATAATTAACTTGCCAAGATTCAGTAAAATTGAGCAAAATGAAGGTTCCCATTATACTAACTATGCCGACCCGCGTATATCCCCACAGAAAAGTATGACTCTAATTCTTTTAACCTAAGAAGGTATTAGGATTTTGTCTAATACCCAAGTTTGGGTTTTTTTTATATTGATGGCTTTCGCCCCAAAACACCATCATCTCTACAGAAAGAAAAAACAGAAGATTATAAACAAAGGGAATGCCATTAAGAAGATCTCCTAAGATTAAAACGGTTGGGATGGAGAAATTAGATATATCAATGTTAAATTTGATGGTGGGATCATCTATAAAAGCGAGGACTCTAAAACGGACAAAGGGGGAGAGGCGAACCATGGAGGTTAGCTCGGATTTACCCGGGACTGTATCATAAGACAGCTACTGTTAAAGTTGATAAGTTTTAAGGAAGGGCATAGGAAGGAACATTTACATACGGGTATTAATTTTAATTACTTAAAGAAAGAGCCTTTCTATTATTGTTTTCTCTCTTACTCTGAAGGAGAAAAAAAAGCGAGAGTGTTCAATAGGGCTTCCATAACAAAAATATTTAAGCATGTAGAATTGTTAGGATTCGGAACAAAGATAAAGAAAAGATAACGAAATAACAATAAAAATATTCGGAAGATAATAAAAATCTTACATGGCGCAGGCGTCACGCTTGGATATACACGTGGACTTCAGTTCTGTGATAACCTTTGACAAACAAGTAATATTCTTATACACAGCTGAAAATAAAAGGAAATGTAGCATGAATATATATATATATATATATATATATATATATATATATGGTATCAAATGACAATTGGAAAAAAATCTTACATTCTGCCGACGCGTTTCGTCTTCCGAAATTTGCAAGGCAAAAATGAAATCTGTCTTGTCCACAGAATTCATCTGAGAATTTAACTATATATATATATATATATATATATATATATATATATATATATATATATATATATTATAAATTAATTGATTTAAAATATGTTTTTTCGCTAAACAGTTCTAACCATGTTTCAAAAATGGAAGCTAAAAGCTTCGAATTTAATTTTGTAATAAAATTAAAGACATAAGTTCCGTTTTATCCTTAAGCGAATATTAACTCATATTAACTTTTATTTTATATTTTTTACCGAGTAATTTTGAATGCTGCTATACACGTTTTCAAAGATTGTTTTGTGTGTAGTTACGCAATGATGAATATTCCATTGCATTAGTTTTACTTTTAAATTGTAATGCTGTAAATATTGTAAATAAACAGAGAGTTTAATTTTTTTTTTTTTGCAAATTCTCAAGAAAAAAAAATTTAGAAATTCACTTTAAGCATATGTTTCCATTTTTATTACTATTCTGATCATTGCTTTTTAAAACAATAAACATTGCCGTAGAGTTAAGGTAGTTAAATCAAAAGCGGTGTCACGGGAAAAACCGTTCTTTCTTATTGCGGACACTTTTTTTCCATGTTTTTAAAACAATAAACATTGCCGTAGAGTTAAGGTAGTTAAATCAAAAGCGGTGTCACGGGGGAAAACCATTCTTTCTTATTGCGGACACTTTTTTTCCATGTTTTTAAAACAATAAACATTGCCGTAGAGTTAAGGTAGTTAAATCAAAAGCGGTGTCACGGGAAAAACCGTTCTTTCTTATTGCGGACACTTTTTTTCCATGTTTTTAAAACAATAAACATTGCCGTAGAGTTAAGGTAGTTAAATCAAAAGCGGTGTCACGGGAAAAACCGTTCTTTCTTATTGCGGACACTTTTTTTCCATGTTTGCCAAATGTTCTTTATCGAGTAGTTTTCTTTATTTATTTGCAAATAATTATTATAATAGAAATCAAATGATAATGATTGTATAAATTATTTGAAAGTGAGTATGGTAACAAAAAATTCAGTAGATACGAACTGAATGAGTTTAATTGAGGTCCGTCGCCAGAGTGATTTGCGTGTGTGCATAGGATTGGCGAATAAGAATTTGCATATAAAATTAGTTCATACCATTTTCACAGATGGTGCAAATGATTTTTTTATGAGGCGGCTCGCCTCTTGTACTCTGGCGATGAGCCTGTTTTAATGGCGACATTTTCAACGAGTTTAAAAAAAAAAGAAACAAAAAACTTGTCTTTCGAACTTACCTTCGAACCCATATTCACACATTCCTTGCATCAGTTCGATTGTTATTTGTTCTTTTTCCTCTTCGGCGACGCATTTTTGATATTCGTCGACTTTTCTACCAAAGAAACGGAACGGATGAATAAAACATTGCAGGGTATAAAACACCTTCGACAGTACCGGGGAGAGAATTTTCGAGATCTGGCACTCAGATTATTTTAAGAGGTCGGAAAAGGAGATGCCGGCACAAATAAACTTGATCTAGCGTGTTTTCAAAGACTTTTTAAAGAGCGTGTCTTACTTGTTAACTCTTGCGATCGAGTGTGATTTGGCATGAGAATTAGACTTTGAGGAACTCATCGCGCATTTTGCTTCAATGAAAGTTCGAAAAATGCACTTTTAAGCAGCTTTAGAACTGGCTTTTAGTCTTCGTATTTTTTCAATAAAATACCGATTCGGAATTTTGCTCTCTACTTAAAGAAGCCTCCACTCCAACCCTAAACTCCTGGAGGTAATTTCTTGAAACCCCTCGGGTTTCGATTCGTCCACATGTATAAATTAAAAGATTAAAATGTAATGTGGCTCAATAAGGAAACTCGTCTCATTTATTTTTGTACAAAGTTCTTTATAAAAGAATTCTTATTATCCTATTTGATAGTTTGAATTTGAAAGCTTTTTTTTCTTTTTGCTCAACAAAAGTAAAAATAAAATCAACGTTAATTTTATTTAGGGCGTACCGGGAACGAATTGTAAAATTAAAAAAAAAAAAACGAAAAAATTCTAATTTTTCTTGAGGCCCCTCGGGTTTCGAGGCCCGGCATATTTGTGTCGGCTGTCTCTCCGCCATCTCGTTGCCCCTCGACGTACATCTATACCTGCTGAATTATTATTATACTGACTTGAACAAACATTCAATAAGTAATATTTTAAGAAACGTAAAGGTTTATCTTATTTTATGTTAGGTCACTCTACGAGTGCAATTTATGTCATATAAACAATTATTACCTGCTGCATGGTCGGATCATTGTCAACTAAACCGTTACCCCAACCAGCCATTTGTGGTAACGATAGTTGCTAGACACTGCAGGAACAAAGACAAGGCCTGTCAAAAGGCAGATGAAGCTTATTGTAGGGTTAACGGCCAACTAGTACAATGGAGTAGACTAGGCTCTATAGATGTGTAATAAGATCGGGTGTCGGAAAATTTCGTAAAAAATAAATAAATGTTCCCCAACTTCAACTAGGCACTGACGAGTGTTAATCGTTGATTAAAGTCCTCGCATAAACTGTACAGCATCAAATTCAGAACAAATACGAAACGAACGAAAAAAAGGAATTTTGAATTAATACGTACTCGCAAAATTGATGGATCATTTTTTGTCGAGGCATCTCCGATTGTTCTATATTAATATACAAGGCTTCAATGTCATCTCCGAAAATATTTCGACGACACTGGAGAATTTCTTTGTTGTCTGAAGAGAGAAGACATTTATAAGACAACAAATCAACGAGAAACAATGACAGAACAAAGACACCAAATATTCAACAGCCAGTCAGAAGAACTGGTACCAACTGGTTGGCCAATTGGTGCCAACTTCCTTCTCGATAATAAAGGGATGGAAATGTATAATGTTTTGTAAACATAGAAGCTTCACCCCAAATGCCTAATGGTCCTTCTACAGATTCAGATTGATGAGTTTTTAAAAAGAAATTAGGCATTTTGGATAAGATTATCTATCTCTCTCTCTCTCTCTCTCTCTATATATATATATATATATATATATATATATATATATATATATATATATATATATATATCAGTTTCAGCCTCTTCATTATCTATGTTTATAGGTAACAATTTAAGCCTCTTCATATCACTCTATAAATTCTTCTTTTCGCATCTATCTATCTATCTATCTATCTATCTATCTATAAATTCTTCTTTTGGGTATCTATCTATAAATTCTTCTTTTCGAATCTATCTATCTATCTATCTATCTATCTATCTATCTATAAATTCTTCTTTTGGGTATCTATCTATAAATTCTTCTTTTCGAATCTATCTATCTATCTATCTATCTATCTATCTATCTATCTATCTATCTATCTATCTATCTATCTACAAATTCTTCTTTTCGTATCTATCTATCTATCTATCTGTGATTACTTGTATTTTTGTTTTTCGAGAGTTAGTTCTATTTCAATGTTTTCCCTTTCTATCACTCTCTCTCATATACATATATACATATTATATATATCAGAAAAGGATGAACAGCTCTAAAAAGAGTCTTACTGATAGAAAAGTGCTTAATGCCATAAGAAATGGCGGAGCCTCAATATTAAATTTCAATATTAAATCAAAATCTGGGTAGGATGTGACTGGCCACGACTGTTAGTTTCATGCGCCCGACGATTCCGTGCCATCGCATGAAACTAGCAGTCGTGCCAGTCACAGCCTGCCCGGATTTTGATTATATATATATATATATATATATATATATATATATGTGTGTGTGTGTGTGTGTATACATGAAAAAGGTATATTTTAGGCAGTAAGTATTCATCGAAACAAGATTGATTAAAAAGAACTGACAAGCTCTGTTGAACTTGTTCTATTTTTTTCAATTTTCGAATAAAGTGTTATGTATTGAGATCAAAATTGTGGATAAACTGTCCAAAGTTCCTGTGTTTGTATTGTTGCTTTATTCGAATATTGTCGGCCGTCTAAGTCATTTTCAAGAACCAATGTGGAGTCTGTGTCGTAGGCAGAATTCCTTTGTCTACATTCTGTTCTTTGGAAAGATGGGAATTTGAAATAGTCTACTGCGATGTCTTGTGTAACGCCGTACCAAATTTAGATATCTTTTAACTTCATTTTTCTCTTTATTTTGTTCAATGGGGTAAAAAAAAAATAGTAGGGCTGAAAACATCTATTCAAATTAAAAAAAAATCCAATGGTTTGCGTGTGTGTGTGTATGTGTGTCTGTGCACGCGTGAGTGTGTGGCATGTGTGTGCATGTATGTGTGTTTGTATGTTTGTTATCATAATTCAACCAGACATGGAGGATAGAATAATATACATCAGTAATTCAAAGTAAACCCTTTTTTTAAAAATTTAAACTTCATAGTTTTAAATATTGATTTTAATTCATTTTTATGTTCATTATAAAAAAAAGTGTAAAAAAATACAAAGTCGGGCTGAAAAGTGCTCAAGTTTAAAGATCTAATACTGTGTGTGTGTGAGAAAGAAAGAGAGATAGTAACGAATAAACATATACATACACATATTAAAAAGGCGAAAAATTTTGACTTAGGATTACACTACTGTGTGTTTGTATGGAATAATTAATTGTGCATAATTTGCCCCGACGGTAAAGAAAATTATCTGATAAGACTGAGTGATAAATAGCAGAAAATTTCCATAAGATTAAGTTTCATAGGTTTTTTTTATACTCTGGTGTCAAATTTCCACGATGTAAATTAGAGATACTTATATTTAAGACTAACTTTAGGTGCTAGGTGCGTAAGTTGATCTCCTGAGTAGTTTGTGACACATTTTCAGTTGTGTGTCTGTCTTTGGGCAGAGTGCGCTCAGGGGCGGCTCCGTCAACTGAGAAAAATTATCCAGAGAGGTGCCCAGCCCTGGGAAACAGCTGCCCGAGGTCGCGCCTTCTCATTGCATCAGAGAGAGGGACCGGTACTCGCACCGGGACTAGCGCAACCGACGATTGCTGGGGCTGCGGACAATTTATGTTCTTAGCCCGGGTGTATACGCTTGGGTCCCCACCTTAAAAACTGACCTTATGTCACAACTCGTCTTAGTGGGGGGACAGAGTAAATGCCTAGTTAGGTGTTAAAATTCTTCTTATATCCAAAATTACACATAGAGTAGGTTCTGTTGAAAATTGAGTCAGAACAGACCCATTGCCAGGATGTTTTAACGGGAGAGTGCAGCCTTTAAGGTTCGTGTCAATTTGGTGGGTGGGGGTGCTTTGATTAAAGCTGGATCGAAATTATAAGAAGGAGTTCAGCCCCCTCACCGGCGTTGGGTCTGAATCCGAGTAAAACTATGACCTAGAGTCACCAATGATAAATAAATATACTGGACTCTCCCGTCGCATTCGACGTATGAGGTTCAAGCAACTCAGTTCCTAGGAACCGACAGCCAGACACCTGCACATATGATTTGTTCATATTGGTGAAGGCTCTGTGTAGAACCAACAACACTTTTTGAAGAGCCGAATACAGAGACCTGGTGCATATATATATATATATATATATGTGTGTGTGTGTGTGTGTGTGTGTGTGTGTGTGTGTGTGTGTGAAAATATATAGAAAATAGGAAGGAACTGGTTAGGTAAATAATCCAAAGTCCCTTAGTATTTTTGTTATTATTTTAAAAAAATAGTGCTCGATACAAAAGTAGAGCATAAATATAATTATATATTTAAAAATATAATTCCAAAACGCTACATAAGAAGTCTCATGTTTCAAAACAAGAGCTGAAAACTTCAATATAATTATTTAAATTAAATTGAGTTAAAATAAGCACTGTTCCATCTTCAAGCGATTCAAAAAATTTCGCTTGAAATTAACATAATTATATATATATATATATATATATATATATATATATATATATATATATATATATATATATACACGGGGTGCGGCTGGTATTTGGTATTTGAGGACATACAGATTTAAGATTAATACTGCTTCCCACTAATTTCTAATACTTTTATTTTTCATAAATCAAGAATGACAAACCCTATGGTAACAAATGAAATGACAAGGCATTCTGTGATTGTGGCATTAAAGGCTGATCATAGCGATTTGGATATTGCACGTTTCTTCAGAGTTGCAAGATCGTTTGTCCACAAGATATGAAAAGAGTTAGAAGATGCTGGCAGTTCCCCAATGTCTGTATCAAAATGTAAAAGACATTCTGCACTTTCTGATAAAGTGAGAACACCCGAATTTATTCAGGAAGTCAAGAAGACAATTGATGAAAACTGAGGTCAATCAATGAGGTCAATTGCCAAAAATCTGCATGTGTCTGAAATAAACAATCAGAAGGAGTGTCCATGAAGACATTCGATACAAATCCTACGTGATGAAGAGAGGTCAATTTATGTCTGGAACCCCCCAAAAAAAAAAACCATAAACAGATCCAAAAGGCTTTTAAACAAATGTAAACATCCTTCAGAAGCTGGTGCCATTTGTTTTTTCTCAGATGAGAAAAATTTTGATCAAGATCAAAAACTTAACAGAAGAAATGACAGATGGCTTTGTTCAGATCCTTCTGAGGTGCCAAGAGTTTCCTTCAAGTGTTATGGTATTGGGTGTTGTTAGCAATGAAAGACATGTTATGCTATCACACTTTTTCCCACAAGGTCTTAGAGTAAATGCTGCTGCTTACATTGAGGTTCTAGAGACAGTTGTCAAGCCCTAGATTGACAACATATGCAACGGCTGGCCTTACATATTCCAGCAAGACTCGGCTCTACGAACACAAGAACGTATGGCTGGCGATTTGTACGACCACATATCACCCAAAATTTGGCCTCCTAACTCTCCAGATTTCAATCCACTAGATATGTGGAGCGTTGTTGAGAAGGAGGTTAATAAACAGCCTCATAACACCAAAGATTCTCTTAAAGCTGCAATAGTTCGAGTAATGTCTGACATAAATAAGGACCAATTAATCAGAGCTTGCAGTCGATTTCGACTTCGTGTAGAGGCAGTTATTGATGCTACTGGTGGTTTTATTGAATAAAATTAAATAATAGTTAGCTAAATTTCATGTTTACCTGTTTGTAATCAAATATAATTATATTTATTTGTTCAGCAAGTTTTTTTTATTAATCCATAAAATCTGTCCTCAAATACCAGCCGCACCCTGTATATATATATATATATATATATATATATATATATATATATATATATAAAATATCCACAATACCCTACTCGGAGTTTCATGCCTTTTGCAATCTTCAGGTGCAAGTTTGGTGTGACACCGTTTGTTTAATATTTCTGGTTATCAAGAGATATTAAACAAACGGTGTCACCCTTAAACTTGCACCTGATAGTTCGAGTTCTGCAATCAACGTAGAGTATTATGTATATTTTTAATATATTAAATAGCTCTGTTATTTAACATTGAGCACTGTTTTTTCTTACACTATAAGGCATATACGAACGCCAGCTGGTACACTTACCTATATTTATCCATTTGATTATATATAAATCAAGAACTATATATATATATATATATATATATATATATATATATATATATATATATATATATATATGTATATATATATATATATGCATATAAATATATATATATATATATATATATATATATATATATGCATATATATATATATATATATATATATATATATATATATATATATATATATATGTACAAGTGTCATTGAAGACAACCGACAAGGCACTGCAATTAAGCGTGTGACTTATCCCATATAGCTTTGACAGTTTCGCAAAAAAGTTATTAGGTGGCGCTGTCAAGCACCTGTAAAAGTTACAGGGATCTTGTTGCTGAAGATAGGAATATTTTCCCCTCTGTGACAGAACTTTATTCACACGCACACGTACACACATGTATCATTCACATACCGTAATTTCTTGAAAATAATACGCACCTCAACATATGATCCCAAAATTAAGAAAGATATATATCCCTATGTATAATACGCATGTATAAATTTTTTCACCAAAAAAACAAAAATAAAAAATAATTATGAATACATTTTGCCAACCTTGACATTAAGAATAAAACTAAGCGGCTAAAATAATGTTGAAAATTACCATGCAGTTTTTCCGATTAATATAACATTTTATTTTACCGTCAAAAGATCGTCAAAACGTGCGAATTATAGTGCAAGTTATAAACAAAAAATAATAGAATTAGCAGAAAGAATAGGAAACAGAGCTGCAGCGAGAGAATATGAGTTGTATGAGGCTAATATACGTTTATGGAGAAAGAATAAAAATGAACTAAATTAAATAAAGTGCCAAAGCTATAGGTAGAGGAAGAAAAGTTCAATATTCAGATATGGAACAAAGTTTAGTTGAATTTGTGAAAGAAAGACAATCAAGTGAATGTTCCCTAAGTACTGTGGAAATAAGGATGAAGGCAAAAGAATTTATGAAAACCATGCATCCTGGAGACACATTTAAAGCTTCGACAAAACTGGTGTTTTCATTTTATGAAGAGGTTTGATATATCTATTAGGAGAACAGCCATAGCCCAACGTTTGCCTGATGACTACGAAGATAAGCTTTTGAATTTTCAGTGTCTTATTATTCAGCTAAGAAAAAAGCACAACTGTCCTTTAGGCTGTGTTAGAAATGCTGACCAAAAACCCTTGACTTGTCTTCAAACTCTGGAATTCAAAGGGGTGAAGTCTGTTACAATAAAAACTACTAGAAATCAGAAGAATAGGTTCACAGTCCTGTTTAGTGGATGTGTAACCGGGATATAAGAGAGTTGTCGGGACCGGAGAAGAAGTCTCTTATATCCGGGTTTCTCTTATATCCGGGTTTGGTCTATTTTGTTTAGGTAAGACTGTATATATATATACAGGTTACAGGTATACGGGTTACACTGTATATATATATATATATATATATATATATACATATATATATATATATATATATATATGTATGTATGTATGTATGTATATATATATATATTTACATATATATTTATTATAATTTTATCATATAGACAAAACCATTTTCGATTCTCACCCATCGAAATGCAGTTGAAATGCAGTTGAAATGCATTGAAACGAAGTTGCATCTTTGTAGTGAGTAAAATGGTTTTGTCTATATGATAAAATTTTAATAAATAATTAATTATCGCTCTACTATCGGTATCGAGCCCTCTTTTGGATAATTGCTGTGAACGTTGGAATTTATATATTACTTTCGTTCTCAGCGCATCGGATATATATATATATATATATATATATATATATATATATATATATATATTATTAATAGCTATACTCGGTTGGTGTAAAAAAATCCAGATAACACAATTTGCAAATAAAATATATTAAAACAAATAGGTATCTGTGAAAAAAGTTTTGAAGCATAAGAAAGGACTAAAAAATAGTCCAGTGTCGTAATTTCTAGTTCCCACCCCCACAAAAAATCTATCGAGTAAATAAGAAAAAACGTAAAATGCACAATACACTAAGAAGAGCAGAGTATAAAAATCTTAGTGAGCCAGAAACACAAGATCCATTTAGGTGAAACGAAGTAGGTAGTTCCTGACTCACTAGGATTATATATATATATATATATATATATATATATATATATATATATATATATATGTGTGTGTGTGTGTGCGCTCATTTTGTATGTGTGTGTGTGATTTAACTGATTTTTTATCTAAAATTGTCAGTGTATAATATTCGATCTAATTGATGTATAATCCTCATTGATTTAAGTGCATTGCCAGGGAAGGAGATTTGGGAGAAAAAATGAATGCTTTTATAAAATAAATGATTTTAGGCTACAAACCTAATGACCTTACGACACACGCACATATCTATCTATCTATCTATCTATCTATCTATCTATCTATCTATCTATCTATATCTATATATCTATATATATATACCAGTTTGCTGCCTATATTCACAATTATATATATATATATATATATATATATATATATATATATATATATATATATCTTCTAGTGTCTGTTAAAGAAACTAGTTAATTCATTTAATTCATACAGTATGTATGTTATCTGAAGCCCACACTACATAAAAACTGTCAACTTATTGCAACCTGTATAGGACAGGTGCTTTTGCCTAGATACAGGCGAAATCAAGCTAGCAACCCGTTTGTCACGACGCCAGTTCCCCGATCTGTGTGAGGTGTACAAAATACTGAACGATTTATTCAATAGGAGGATGCGTCGTTACTCACACAAATTGATGAAGCAGCACTCGAAAACTGTTGCAAGTTCCAACTTTTTTTTGCCTTGAGGGTGATAGACATGTAGAAACTTTTATCTAGAGATGTTGTGAATGCACCAATGCTGGCTGGAAGAAGAAACTGAGAATCCTGCTCAGATGAGCTGAAGGATTATCGACTAATTCTAATATGTTTTTTTTCCTTTTTTAATTTAGTTTCAAGCACCATTTACCCAAGTATCTCAGTCAATAATTAATCCAGGTAAAAGGAAAACATAAACGAAAAAAAACTTAGATTAATCATCATAAAAATCATTTCATCCGTGAAAGTTTCAACTTTAATAATTTCATCTTTGCCGAGAAAACTAGAAATTATTTTGTATCCATGAAAATTTGAAAGTAAATTTCGATTGTAAACTGTAACGCAAGATTAAAAATGTCATGTAAGTTTTGTTTCGTTTCTGGAAATAATTTTCGCTGATAAATAAATTGGAGCATGAAAACGTTATTACGCCATTTAAAATAAAATTAAGACAATAATTTTACAAAAAAAAAAAAAAGAAAAAAAAAGATAAAACTTACTTGCATTGACTGTTAAAAGAAATGGCAGGAGTGTTACAAGTAATAAAATCTTCATGTTTTAGGTTTAGTGGCTGCAATAGATGAACAAAAATATGTCCAAGTTAATTCTATTAAAAACTGGAAAATATAACGAAGAAATTATTTAAACTAAGGAACATTTAGCTAATAATCACGAAAAGAAATTTGCATTAGGTAGTGATCTGCGTGAAACTTACCGTTAGTCAAAACTTCCTTAGAAATTAATATACAATCGGAGGCGAAAAGTTTTTGTGTATGATTCCAAAATGATCAGTTATCCATTTGTAGATAACGGTGAGTATATGAAAGGGAAAAATGATTAAGTTTGATAAGTCATACTTATATATATATATATATATATATATATGTAATAGACTCTCTCTCCCTCTATCACAAACACTTTCTTTTTCTATCTTTCTCTCAATCCCCTCCGCTCTCTCTCTGCGATAGATTATATCTATATTCGAATCCTTGACTTTTGATTAATGAGTGGGGAGTGGAAAGTTCAAATGTTGAACAAGGACTAAATGCAAACTGAACCGCAACTGCTGATTGCAATTATCTTCTAGAAATACTGATATCAGTTCAAAATATTCCCCAATCTCTCGACTGGTACAAATTTCACTGTTTCAACAAATTATGAGAGTGTCTTTTGTTTGGAATCAATTCAAAGACGAAGTTACAAAGCTGGGAATCTATTGGTTGCTGTTCACCGGAAGTAGATAAAACGCCCCGGTTATAAATATTTATAAACGCTTCACAAATGGTAGGAGGTCGTAATGAACAGAAAAAAAAAAAAAGGACGGTATGATAAATTTAGGGTGGGTCAGAATTAATCGGAAAATGACTAGCGTATTTCTAAATCTTGTTTCTTGAAACTTTCACAATCAAATTAAAGTTGTTTAAAGTTCAGTATCGATTATTAATATGCTGAATAAAGATTTTGCATTTTGATATCAAGTGTGCATTTAACCAGGTACAATATTTGTTCAGCATCTCACCACAGATGCATAGGATTAACCATAACTCTTCCTGTTGTGCCAGTTTGGGAGAAGCGGTGTCTGGGGCGACGGTTTCCTGGAACTGAACACAAGAATTTACATGTTTGAGAAATAGAGTTTAATATTTATTTGTACGCGCAGATAATATATTTCTAAATAACTCGGGCTTATCTAGCAGTTAATGCTATAAAAACAATCATATTTATGAAAATGAGAGGAAAAGAGACACGAAGGAAAGATCAAGATATACTAACACATTTATTTCTTTTTCGATCCTTATTATTGAGCATATCTTCAGGCAGCACCTCTCTTATTTTAGTAAAAATGGAAGCGTTAGGACTAATTCCTGGGACCTCATGCGTCCGTTAATCTGAGATAGTGCAATAACTCACTCTCCTGGAGGTTAGCATCAGCCATACCGATAGAAAGCACAAAAGGTTATTGTTGTAGCATACCTACGGATGATAATGGGTATGTCCCCATTCACATAAATACAGTAGTAAATACTGTATGTTGGTCTGCACTCGGAGATTTGTCTTCGGCTGTGCTGGTCAAAACCTCTGCCTCCGAGCAGAGAGGATCCACAGAAGAGGCTATGTCGAAGGGCAGAGTCTTGTTTCGGGAAACAGCTACTCGACCCCGTTTTATACGGGGTCTATGGGGAATTTTTGGCCGAGCCTATGGGCTCGGATACCCCACATTAAATTCGGCCTTGTGCCACATCTGACAGCGTGGGGCGGTTGCCAGATATCCTACCGTTGGAGATTCATTGTGGAATTAACATGACTCATTTCTAGCAATTGACTATTTCTTTTACGCCCCGTTGGCGAATCTTATATGTGTTGTTCCTGTCCTAAGTATTATCGTTCATTACAGACCTTCGTGTGATTATTCTATTCAGTAACCTTCCCTAGGTTACAACAGTTCTCTACAACATTTAAAAGAGTGTAGTTTCGTTTGAGGAGGCATTAAAATTATCAAGTCATTTATTGCCCCAGTAAACAACAGATTGAAGGTTATTTTTTTAGATTAGCTGCCAATTTGACCCTATCGAACCGATCAGACTTACTATTAAGATATATATTAGCATATTATTAATATATGTGTATTTCTTATCCTCAATGTGGAAATGTTCTTTTCCACTTCTCGTCGTAATACGCGGCTGTTTGATTTCCTCAATTGCCATTTATAGTGATGATATCTTCCTTTCTTGTTTATTTTCCTCTCATTCTAATAAATATGTATATTTTTACCTAGCATTAACTGCTAGGTAAGCCTGATTTATTTAGGAAAGACATTAGAATGATCCAGAATTTATGCTGAGACCAAACCCCCTGCATACGGATAAAAATGAAATGAGTAAATACACGAAAATAGAAAGAGGCATAAGATAAGGATGTGTCTTCTCACCGGGCTTATTCAACCTATAAAGTGAGGTGATCCCGAGAGAATTAGAAGTCATACAAGGATTCATTATTGGCTGACACAATCTTAACAATATGACACAGTGTTGATAGCGGACACAGAAAGGAAACTACAAGAACTACCACATAAGGTAGTAAAGGAAGACACATTTTATAACGAAAAATGTCTTTCAAAAGCTAAGTAACATATTAAGAAACAAGAAAATTTCGTTACAAACAAAGAAAAAAGTGATGCTGTATACTATCAGTCCTCCTATATAGCAGTGAATGCTGGAAACTCTCTCACAGATGAAGAACTGACTTGAAGTAACATAAATTTGATTCTACAGAAGGACATTGAGAATACCATGGGCTAAACATGTGAGCGACAAGAAAGTTTTAGGAGTTTTTTTTTTTTTAGAAACAAAAATGACGGTTATAATTAAAATCAGAAAAAGACAATTGATCTTTTTAGGGAATATAATGAGGAAAGAGGGCTCTAAGATATTTGAAACTTACAGGACATATTGACGGTAAGAGAACAACAAAAAAAAAAAGACAAAACTTATTCAGAGCTACAAAAGACAGGAAGTTGAGGAGAGCGACGATCGCACACGTTTTGAAAGGAGACGGTACGTGTAAAAAGAATTAAAAATAACTTGTTTTTTTCATTCGTTTTCAATTTAGTCGGTTTTGGGTGTTTATAAAGAAGTAATTTATGCTCTGAAACCACCTTAGCATTTAGATCACTGCATTAAATAGATTTAAGTGATATTAAAGGGAAGTAAACCAGGTTGACATTTTTAATAATATCTTTTGAGTAAAATTCTAAAAGCATCCCGAATCTCATAACACTTTATGACTGTTGGGACGTCAAACAATGGATATGTCGAGGGAAAGTTATCTTGATGGAGTACATTACCCTTCAATCTTGTTTCGCATTCATAGATTTTATTCTCCTAGACTGGTTAGCAAACAAGGCTAGAAAGCCAAGTCTGCGCTGCTATTAACCCCTAGCTAGTGTGTGTTTGAGAGATGGATTCATACCTTTCCAAGGCTATTTTTGTGAAAGTGAGGGCTACCAGGCTCAGATTTTATTGAATTGCGTTCATTCCGCTATTTTGATTAATTTTATGGCTTCACATTTCATCACCACCGATCAGACCCCGAACTACCGCCAGTCACGATGAACGAATGCCCACCTCCTCGAGGAGGCTCCATGCCTTGAGAGAAAAAATTGGCCTTAAACTCAAACTCGGTTTCAAGTGGATATATGCGATCCCAAGATACAGGTAAATTGATTGGCTTCCTGTACCGCTCCAGTAAGTACCTCCTATCCTTTGCCTTCATGAGAGCCAGATCAGGCTGAAAATGGAGTACTGCTGCCATATGTGGGCAGGAGCTGTCCAGTCCCCACTTTCCAGTCTTGATAGAGTTCAAAAGCGTCTCCGAGACCTTCTTAGAGGAGAATTATTTTCTACCCTCCAACCTCTCTCTATCTCAGGCAGGATGTGCCGAGTCTCTTACTGCTCTATCGCTACTTCCATGGAAAGTGCTCGGACGAACTACATTCTTTGGGTCCACCAGTTAGAACCTTCACGGATAAGACCCGCCATGCCAGTTACACAGTAGCGAACCAACCACATTCCTTCCGTATTACATCGTTGAGAAGTAAGTTCCACTCAAACAACGTCTTCCCGTCAACCACTGTCCTGTGGAATCGACTCCCAACAGGATGTTTCCCTGATCACTACAACATTAACCTGTACAAGGCTAAGGTTAACCGTTATCATCCACTCCTATACACACAAATGGCCCCCTAACGTAACACTCTACCTCGGAGTTACTCGAAGGTTTGGATCCCTGACTATCAGGCAGATAACTCCAAAACCCAGAAAACGTCTACCCACATAACCCTTAATGAAGAGACGACCAATCCAGGAAAAAAAAATGCACGCGTGGTACTCTGAGTGGACATGTCGCATCTGCCCAGAAGTCAAGGCTACAGAACTCCTTGTTGGGTCAGAAACATCGTACCGGTTCGAGACCTAACGGCACCATGACAAGCTCGCTCATGTGAATTAGGATTGAAAGATTGATTGGGAGAAAGAGGGGGTAACGAGGTTTTCTTGTGTATGCATGTGCATCCCCTACCCTCCATTTGAATTAGTATAGTAGATGTTTACAGGGGGGGGGGGTTGCAATGGGCAAGTTATCTATTCAGGAGAGAAAAAAATTCTGGCTTACAAAGGATAAGTTTGGGACCACATTTGATTTTTTTCCTCTAAACTTAAAAACATGAATCAAATTTCATGTCTTTAAAGAAATAAATTTATTTTTTCTATGTTTGCATGCAATTGTGCAATAATTTAAATCAAAATGAATATAAAATAATTATAATTTTAATGAAAGCAAATTTATATTTTCTTTTCTTCAAAGAATCCACTACAAGCATTTATTACTGCAGAGAAAATTCTTGGCATCTTTTCTAGTATCTTGTAAAAGTCTGTTAGTGGAAGTGATTCCTAAGCAGTGCGTAAATGTGGAAACAATTCTTGCCTATTCTTACGCAGTTCACTTAGAACTTTGCGATCAATTTCGTACCAGATGAGTTCAATTGGTAAAAGATCTGGAGACCGATGGGGGCCAAGTCATGATTTGCAAAATCCTCTTATCTCCCTTTCATTTTAGATAATTTGTACACAGTTTTGAGCTGTGGTTTGGATCATCTTGTTGCAAGGTGCGTTCAAAAAGTATAAGACTTTATTTTTTTCCCAGCAAGACTATAATTTACGCGTCTGTCATCTTACTTTAAAACGATATTCCACAGAGCGCGCATTATAAGTCTGTATTTTACAAGTAAAAGCGGGAGACTGACGCAACCTGAAGGAAGAGTGGAGTCAACTCCCATCCAAAAAGGATTTGACCGCGCGGCATTAGTTTTGGCGCGAAAAATAATGTCTGATATTTTTTGAATGCAGCTCGTACACACAATTTATTATAATACAAACTCAAAATTGAAAAGTTGAAAATGACTAACAGTTTAGCAGAGAGCGCTCGTAAAGAAAAGACATCTGGACAATTATATATATATATATATATATATATATTAAAAAGAAGAGGGGTGCCGCAAACGTTTTTGGTTGTAATGTGGATTTATTGAGAAAAAATATTATACTTTGTTTTACATAATTTCACGACACGTGTTTCTGGTCTGGTCTCGCAACCGTCTTCAGGTGAAAGTGGAGATTTTTACATATTATTAAAAATAATTAATTTTTCTTCATGTTCAATGTGGAATATTCTCGATATGAGACATTCTGTTTGTGTGTTGGCAATCCGATGTAAAACAAAGTATAATATTTTTTCTCAATAAATCCACATTACAACCAAAAACGTTTGCGGCACCCCTCTTCTTTTTAATATACATACTTTTCTCTCGTTGGAACCACTACAACATATTTCTTTTATATATATATATATATATTACGGACCAAAAGTTTTGGACAAAATTGATTTTTTCCTTTAAACTTGAAAATGAATCAACTTTCATGTCTTTAATGAAATAAATTTATTTTCTCTATGTTTGCATGCAATTGTGCAATAATTTAAATCAAAATGAATATAAAATAATTATAATTTTAATGAAAGCAAAGTATCTTGTAAAAGTCTGTTAGTGGAAGTGATTCCCAAGCAGTGTGTAAATGTGGAAACACCTCTTGCTTATTCTTTGCGTTCAATTTCGTCCCAGATGAGTGATTGGTTGAATATTATTTATCATAATACCATTTTATTGTTTAGTCACGTGGCCGAGTGGTTAGAACCTTCGCATTCTGACCATGAGACCCGGTTTGTCGGGAAGGAAACTTTCTGAAGTTATCGAACTGGAGGGGTCTATTTCAGCGCGCGGTACTTTTGACTCAAGCCTTGTGAGTGAAATTAGAGGAAAAATTTAGGGTGTGCTAACACGAAGTCAGTGTAGCCGAGTTCATCGTGCAGGCTTGTTTAAATTGTTGATCACGCTAGATAACCCGCTCTCTCTCAGAAACTGTAACTAAGGTCTATTCAGTATAGTTGCATGTGGGGTCTGTGGGTGTTGAATAAACACAAATGCACCTGAGCAAGCGTCTAGCCGCCCTAGTAGACAGGTATCTTCGCAATACAAAATTTTGTCCAATAATCCGGCAGTCAGAAGGAATTGCATGCCTCTGCAGTACTGAATGATACTCTTCCTATCACATAATGCCTTTAATTTAAACAAAGTCTCCAGCAATCTCATCCCCAAGACATTCCCAAACCATTGCAGCAGCATCACCATACTTAACAGTTGGCACAATGTAATTCTCATTTATTTGTTCGGAAGAAGTTCGTCTGACAAACACTCTTCGTTTACTTTCAAAAATCTCAAATTTGCACTCATCAGTCCGTAGTACCTTTTTTTCCAGTCGTCTAAAGTCCAATCCTTGTGCTGTTGCATCCATTTTAGTCTTTTCAAATTATTTCCCTTTTTTAATAGAGGTTTCTTAACCGATAAACATTCTTTAAGCCTAACAGAAAGAAGTTTTCTCTTAAGAGTCATAACAGATATTGGATATTGATGTGTAGAATTAAATTCAGCAGTTAATTTCGGGCTGTTTTTTTGTTTCCCGTTCCTTTTGCTAGACACGATCATGTTTCTATCCTCCGCAACAGAAGTTACTTTGGGCTTCCCGGATCTTTTTCTGTCAACATTTGAGCCAGTTTCTGCATGTCACTGCAAGTAATAATGCACACCATATTTGATATCTGTAATTTTCTAGCAATCTGACATTCGGAATACACTTCTATAGAAAGAATTTCCACTTGGACTCTTTTTTCAATACTAATCTGTTTAGTTCTTGGCATTTTAACCGTTTCTGAAAATTAATTTCAACCACACATTAATCTAGATGGAATTGAACCTCTACCAAACAGTGGAGTTGAATTATTTATAAAGTTCTGCTCTACAGTTCAGAAAGGGTATCAGGTTGTAACAAAATTTCCAAAAGCTTATGGAAATAAATTTATAATGCTTGTAGAAAAAATGTTTGAATTTTATATAAGGGTTTGCATATATACCCAATAGGTGAATTTATTTATCCAAATATGCAAAATTATCCTTTTTTATGAACTTAGAGAAACAATTCAGGGTTGCCCTAAACTTTTGATCGGTAGTGTGTATATTTGTTGAAGGTACGTTATTTCTATAATATTTGTTATCATTTACTTTTCTTGATACGTCAATTTCTCTATATTTGTGCTAAAAATGTCTACAGTTCATGATATTGCATAAAGTTCGTTCGTGATAATGATCATGAACAAACGAAATTCAAACTTCGTTACGTCATTGAATGTAACTTTGCGATGATTTTGAATTTTAAGTTCTAAATGTTTGTGATGTCACGTGGACGTGATGTCAGGTGAATTCTGAGAATTTAAGAACATTTTGCATATATATATATATATATATATATATATTGTCATTCACAGAGAGACTGTTTCGCTGTATCACAGCTCATCAGTGTGGTTAGACGCCCGGTTGCCTCTAGCTAGGATCGAAACTCGGCTGAATTGGCGTCAGTTGGAGAATCTACCACTAAGCCGTTATATATATATATGTTCCAAAGGTTCTCATAGGTGGTAGTGTATTTTAAAATGCGCCCATAGCATGCGTCTCAAATAGCATCTGACACCTAAGTCCCGCTTTAACCCGGAGAAATGCCGAAGGCGGTAAAATGGCGCTTCATAACTAGCTACTTCACGTAGGCGGAGCTCATTAGCCGGAGAAGCCAAGAGAAAATCCTGATTTTAAACCCTCTGTTTTAATGCCATATTCAAGAACGCAAAAAAAGATATGGAAGTAAACAAGCGATAAAAACAGACATGCTAAAACCAGAGAAAAAATAGTAAAAATGTTGGGTAACAAAAATATTACCATAAATAATATCGGTAATATAAAAAGGCAAAACACAATTAACAAGACAGCACCGTTACGAGAAACAAAAAATATAGATGTTATATAATAAATATATAGACATTAAACGCTGATTGCATTTAAGTCTAACAAGCACTCCTCCTTACAGAGAGGTGATTGGCAGGACTTCATATCAATAGATTCCACTAACTTAAAATGAAATTCAAAGTTAATCTTCCTTAGTACTGAGAATCTATCTTGGTTATAGGAACGGACACATTGATGGTCGTTTAATAAATTTTCTGCAATCGCCAAACCAGCTGTGTAACTGCACCTATGAAAGCATAAAGAATGGCTATATATATATATATATATATATATATATATATATATATATATATATATATATATATATATTCAAAACGTCCTGTCTTTGGTTTTTATTTTAGTTACTGAATACATTTATCGTCCTCGAGTGAGCTCCGTGGGGTAGGAAATGGCTTGTATGTTATAATAAGTCCAAAACAGAAATGCTTTCAGTTAATCAATACAGAGAACCTTTTCTGCCTGCCATCAACATGGCTGATGCTAACCTTCAGGTGAGCAATACTATACGCCTTCTTCGGTACCCGTTTTCCACTGACATGAAGTGGAGCCCCTATACTGAATCAATTGCTAGGTCTACTGCTAGGAAGGTTGGTTCACTGTACCGAGCCAGAAGAAGTTTCTTGTCAGAACCCATCTTGTACATTTACAAATCTACCATTCGTCTGTGCATCGAATATTGCTTCCATACTTGGTCTGGTGTTTTTGCTATATATTTCTAGTTTCTTGACAGGGTCTGTAATGTAATCGACCCTGATCAGCCATCACGACTACAATCATTTTCTCACCGACACGACGTCTCTTCCCTCCGTCACTTCTACAAATATTTTCATGGCAACTTTTCTGATGAACTTTTTTCCTAATGTCTCAATTGCATAATTTTAAGCGTTCTACTAGATTGTCAGATAGGTCCCACCGTATTACTGTTGAAGTAGTTAGATGCAATCATTACTTTTAATCTGTTTTTTTTTCTCGCACTTTTCACCTGTAGAACTCCCTATAGATTTCTTGCTTCTCTGCCATCTACAATCTTGAAAAATTTAAATGCAACGTCAATCACCATCTTTTGTATTTCTGAATCCTGTTCCTTTATTTATTATCCTCCCTTCACTTCTCACCAAAGTCTTCTCATACATTTTCACTTCCTGTTACCCCTGCGTCCTTGTAGCATTATCGCTTTGCTTGGGGTGAAATGAAAAAAAAAAAAATAGATCGGTAACCCGTTAAGCCACTTTTTTGTTGTATTTTGTATTTTAATATTACCGTTTCACGGTAATGTAAATATTCTTACCGCTTTTTTTGTCATGTTAGTTTGTCACATATGAAATGACGCACTTTATAGGAAATGAATAAAACGCTACTGAAATGTTAAATAACTATTTAATTTATTTAGTTGAAATAGGTATTATGTTGATGAATGACTGTTCTCCAACGTAATTCTAAATTTTTGATACCATCTTTAAAAAAATTCTCATTCTTTGATGTTATAAACAGTTCAAATGCTTCGATTACCTCTTCTTTATTGGAGAATGTTTTATTGTGTACTAGCAGTAGAGCCCGGCGTTGCCCGTGGATGTAACAGTAAGTGATCAAGTATCGACCATCATAAAGACTGAAGAATAAAATTGACAAAGATTATTGTCTAAGGTTGACGGATACGCATGTCTTAATTAGTGTTTTTTTTTTGTTTTGTTTTTTTTTTACGAATTGGTCAAACCCAAACTCAAACAAAAACATTGTTTTCAATCGCTATGAGTCTACCGATTAAATAGAATTTTATTATAAACAGTTGTCTTGTAAATGGAATTTTTAAAGCATTCTGAATGTAAAAATAAAGAAAAAAGTGTGCAAGACTATAAGAAACACTACCTGCCAAAAAAGTGAAGTTTTGTTGAAATCGGTTGAAAAATGTAGGAAATCCGATCCAATATATAAACGTACAGACACACACACACACACACAACCTGGGTTTTATAATACGTAAGATGAAAAACTCAAAATGCCTAAATAAGTGATAATCATTAGGAGAGATACCAGGTGAATATGGAGGATGAGATGAAATTTCATAATTTAGGTTATGCAGCTTATAGACAGTTGGTTGAGAAGCGTGCGGTCGTGCGTTGTCGTGCAGCAAAATTGGGCCATCCCTATTCACAACTCTAGGATGTTTCTTTCAATTTATTGTGCATACGCTCAATTTCGCTTGTTTTCCCTTCAGGCAAGAATGAATAATGACTAACCCTTCTGAAAGACCACTATACAGTAACCATTATATTTTTAGGATACAGTCGAGGTTTTGAGTGATTCACTTGCATTAAACCACTTGCCTACTCTGTTACTGTTGCCAAAGCGTATCAATTTCTCATAGCATGTAATGATTCGATGCAAAAATTGTTCTTTTTTTTCCAGTTTGAAATCGTACATTAAGATTACTCGACATTGTTTCATTGTAATCATTTTCATTGGGCTTATGAGTAACAACATGTTGAAAGAAAAATTATCTGGAAAGAAAAAAAGTCAGGAATATGTCAAGATTTTTGTTATATGCTAAGGAGTTTACCTCGTTAGACGACCGGATCAACAACCAACCCCCAAAATACGTCATTTCAATGTGACAGCCTCATACTTTATTCATTGTTTTTGTCGTTACTATTAAATTTTGTACTCCTGTTTGAATATTTGAAATCTTTTTCTCTTTATTGCGACAATAGGAAATAAACAAAGAGTAACGTCCACCCCGACAGACAGCCGTTCGTAAGCTAGTCTTATATAACATTACTACCGTAGTGAGGTCATTAATTGTAGTTCCGCGTTAAACTAGAAAATAGCTATAGGAAACCGCACCGTGGAGTATCAAACTAGTAGAGTTATAGTACAAGAGTGAATTAGATTCTTGCAGAGTACTCCATACTTTCGGCCTTGTGTCATATCTAAGCTACGCTTTGTAAATTCCCTTACTGAGTATTCTATAATCTTATAACGTTGGACAAGGCTGATTCATCTTTGTTTTCGTGCGCGTCTGTTTTTGTGTTTCTGTATTTGTGTGTGAGCGCTTGTATTTGTGTGTGTGTGTGTGTTCGTATACATGTGTGCTATTATTTCATGGGCGATAACTATGGGAGAGTCGTTGACCCAAATGAACTCTCTGCGCACATCAGAGAGAAGAAAGTGTTTCTGAAGATATCTCTCAATGGAACAGAATCCAGAGAGAATTGAATTCATGCCTTTTACGAAGGAATTAGTGCTAAGTTATCATAAGCAACCTTAACCTTAACCAAAATTCGAGCTAGGATTGTCCATTCTATTAATTTAACCTATAACCACTACGTCTTTTAATATCTTCTCAATCTCTATCTATAAAAGGCAGGATGTGTGTGTGTGTGTGTGTGTGTGTGTGTGTGTGTGTGTGTGTGTGTGTGTAACGAATCGACGGCCGCAGTTTTCGACGGATTTGCACCAAAATTTACATGCACATGCTCCAAGTTAGCGGGAAGGCGAAGACCAACTTTGCATTTCCCAACTCCCATCGATAGTGGAAATAATCGATTTTTTCATGCTTCTACAGCAGTTTTCATGTAGTTTGCGGCCATTTTCTACTGACCAGAGTGAGAGCCTATAGCTGGCTGCCACGAATAGGCAGGAAGATTCTATTGGCCAGCGTGAGAGCCAACAGCTGACTGACACGAATGTTAACTAGCATGCAAAAAAATCGATAGCTGCATTCGTCACAAGTGGGAAAAATTTAAATCTGCATGGCACTTTACTCCAATTGGCTCATTCGCTTACTTAAACTCAACGTTGATTCTGATTCCGCTGAACTGGGTTGGGTGGGAAAAAGTATTTTTTGTTAACATTCTTTTTTCATTCGGTTTTTCCAGTTTACGAGTCCTTTTTTAAAGCTGATCGTTTTGTGTTCATTTTGTTTAGTTCTTTTTTCGTAACAGATTTAATGTTTAGTATAGAGCTTAGAAAAAATTCGCAGTGTGAGATAGGAAAGAAGTAAGGCATGTAGCAACATCAGCACGGCAAAGGGCACTCCTTTAAAGGCAAGTAAGGGCAAAAAATATTTTAAGTCAAGTGATAGCGATTGCTGTATGAGTCGTACGACTTTTGAATCAAGCACGGGCAACGCCGGGTCATGCTGCTAGTTAGTAATAATTAATGATAGTGAAAAGTATAAAACTGAAATGCTATCTTAGCTCTCATATCAACAGGTTAAAAATGTCTAAAGTCCAATATCTGTATTTATTGTTTCTGTGGTGTCACCTACAAAAACAAACTGGCATTCTTATTATCTAGTTATCTGTCGAAAAATATAAAGGTTGAAACGCTTCTCAGATAAAAATTATATCTCATTTTTGTAAACCTTGAGCGGAGTGACAGTTATAAATAGGACTTTACTAACAGTAACAGTTGGTTAAATGCTTGCACTTACAATTTACAGAGAATCCGCAAAGTCTTTAGACAATTAAAAAAAAATAATTTCGAAAAGATTTAGAAGAGATCAACTGTCAAAAAAGTTGGTTCACTGTGTCGTCTGAGACAATCTTTCTCTCTATAATCTATCTTACATATATCTATAACTTTACCATGTTTAGAATATTGCTACCACATATGGTCCGGTGCCCCTGATATTTACCTTGAGCGCCTTGATACAATCTAAAGAAGAATTGGATGGCAGCCAGTCTAGGAAAAGGAAAAACTCTGAATTCAAAACCAGCCTCGGCTCCATCAGGCTATGGGACTCCCTTCTCGTTAGTCAACCTACTTAGGGAGCCCATCTCCTCCTTCTCCTGTTCGAGATCACGGGTGATAATAGGGCGACAGAACAAGTAATCAGCAATCTGATCTGGCGGCTCTGCTTCAGTCACTTCCCCACCGCCGTAAGGTTGCCTCTCTGTGTCTTTTCTATAAATAATTTCATGGTAACTGTTCGGATCAACGCTTCGCTATGGTACCTAGACTTTTTGAAATTGAACGCAGTACTAGTATGACATCGAAATTTCATTAATTTACAGTTGAGCTGGCTAAGTGTTGCCATAAATTCTATGCTAACAGTTTCTTTTCTCACACTTCATGCTTTTGGCACTCTCTTCCGAATCCATGCTTTCCAGGCAAATTTAATCTGCAAAAATTCAAATGCAATGTTAATCGCTATCTACTGTCCTCATGATTAGTCTTTTCTCTTCCTGGTCATTAGTAATGTTTTTGTTCCTAATTCTTCAACAACCTCTAACTCCTTGTGTCTTAGTGGCTTTACTGCCTTGCATGGGGTGAAGCCGATAAAAAAAGCAACTAGCCAAGTCCCCGTGTTACCAACATTTCTTTTAATAATGTCACTCTTGATGTCACTCTCACCCGATATTTTCGTTTCCTCTCAATTTTTTCTTTCTCTCTTCCTACTTTTATTTCTCTTTTTCTGTGTGTCTCTTTCTCACTTTTCGTTCTCTCATTTTCTCTCGTTCTTTCTCAAATTCTTTCTTTTTCTTCACGTGTTTGCTTCTTTATTCCCACTTGTCCGATTCTTAGATATTCTTTGTCCTGTTTGCGCATCACGGCAAAATGAGAGCATTTAAATTAGTCACATATTTAGGAGTGGACTCTTTTATAAGTCGATTTAATAATCCCCAAACAATTTCACACATTCTGGTATGTTTTAAGGAATACGTTTACAAGAGACGAAATATTAAATTCTCTTTTTATGTAGACACACACCAAAAATAAATACGACATTGTTGACTGACATCTTAAATTTAATAAAATAGTCATTAACAATTACTTGGATTATTGTAAAACGAAATAAATAACCGCATACTCACTTCACAATGCCTCATACTCCAGGAGAGCTAGAATTCAGATTTTACAAATAAGACCTTTAAAAAATTTCACAAAGCATTTTCGTGAAAAACTAAAATGACATTTTCTCAATCGTTCTTAGTAAAATTCCTTAAAATGATTTTTTTCTTTTTTTATACTTCCGAAGTGAAAAAAAAAGTCTAACTCTTTTTGTGCGAGAGAAAATAAAGATTCCATGTAGAGAAACATAACTGTCCTCCTGATTACTCTTTTCTCTTCCTGGTCATTAGTAATATTTCTGTTCCTAATTCTTCCACATCTTGTAACTGCTTGTGTCTTAGTGGCTTTACTGCCTTGCATGGGGTGAAACCTTTAAAAAATACAAAAGGTGGCAACTAAATATTTAATTGCATATTAATATGCCATTATTAATGTTTTTATGATATTAATAGTTTTATTAATGTTATGTTTGTTTATGTTTCAGGCAACAAGAATTAGCAGGAGTTAACTCTGAAATTGGATGACGATGGCCAATCCACAAGAAAAGGTACAATGTATACCTCGGTTTATCGAAATAAAGTCGGATATTCAAATACGTTGAATTACACAACTAAATACGAGAAACAGGCTGTCGTATCTCAGTTCATTCTACTGACTTTGTGGAAAACGTGTATTTGGAATTCTACGGCAATGTTATCGCAATCAATTCCCATGGAAATGACTAAAACCAGATATTTATGTGTGTGGGTGTATGTGTGTGCGTGCGTGTATATGTATGTTTGTGATAAAATATAGTTTTAAAGTATCATTGAACCTATGATGTCTCTTGTCTTCACCAACGACCTTAACGATGTTATCAGTTCCCAACTAGATATTTATGCTGATTACAACTATTTGTTCCTGTCTCTTAAGTAAGTTCAATAGATTCGATGACGTAAAACTGGCAACTGATCTCGAAAACTGTGGCAACTTGTAAATTAACTTGTAAATTTTAACACCTCCAAAACGAACCTGCTATCCTTTACTCATCATAGAGAAACATTTTTCCCTCCAAATGAAGTGGAATAATTATACATATTATTGTCCTCATCTTTGTCGCCATATTTATTACAACGTTTCGGCCGTTGTACGCTCCGGCCTCCTTCAGGTGGGTGGAATGTCGAACTGAACACTTTATTTCGCTCACTGGGGTAGACTGTTCTAGTTCCACGTGCCATGTTTAATGGATGTCAGTTATCTCCTGTTAATTTCCCTCTGAAAGTTCTCCACTGCCTTAACCGGGTATTGAACTCACACTCTTTGGGTCCTGTCACTGGATCCACTGTGCCATGTGTCCTTGTATATGAATTTCTGGGTATCATAAACCTAACGTCTTCAGCAACCAAATAATGTACATAATACCTCATCACAGAAATATAGACAGATACTGGAATAATTATATTGAATCAGTTGTTTCCCTGTGACATTCTATATATTTTTCTCATCGGAATGCATCTTTCACATTTATAAATATATTATTGCTGGTGTTCTGAATATATATATCTCGAAATTCTCGCCCCCCACCCAGGGTCAGTAATGTTCTAGATCTTGACCTGGTGATTTCAGTCACGTTCCCACCGCCTTGACGTTTGCTTCCTTCTCTCTTTTCTATAAATATTTTCGTGGTAGTTGTTCTAATGAGCTTCTCTCCTTGGTACCACGACCGCGTAAAATTAAGCGTAATACTAGATTGGCAATTAGGTCTCATTCTTCTACTGTTGAAATAGTTTGATGTAATTCTCAGTGCTATTTTAATAGTTTTTTTTCCCTCACTGTTTTTATTTGTGGAACTTCCAGTTTCTGGCGACAATCTTCAAAAATTTAAATGCGACGGCAATGGCTAAATTCTGTCTTTTTTTATGCCCCTTTCAGTTTTTCATTCTCTTTCATTTACAAAAACCCGTATTCGGGTCATTAACACATTACTTCGGGTTAAATGATTAAAAAGATGCTATATTTATGGGTAAAAGTGCACAGTTCCCGAGATAGATTGTGTGTAAATATAAGAATGGAAACTTATGTCAATATGGATTGGTGACAGTCTGTTTCTTGCTTGAACGCAGTCTTCAGGTCATCTTCCGGCTTGAAGATGGGGTCCAAGTAGGAAACAAAATGTTGCCACTCGATGTTGACCTCTGTTACCATCTTATGTATAAAATCATGTTAAAATGAATTATAAAATCACGTCGTCTGTTGTTAAATGGGGCAAGGAGTGGCTTGTTCATTTTAACGCCACAAAAACGAAACTGCTCTCTTTTAATCACCTGAGTGAATGGAATTCTTTCGGCTTTGAAGTTGTCCAGTATACAGCAGAATTTATGCCAAAGTATATTTAGGTTGAACCTTTTTTTTGTAATATTAATGTTTACCCAATGCAAAGCCAGAGAGCCAATCAAGGAAGGGGGATATTGTGTGATATTGTATGAACGTAAGAGAGGGCAAGAAGTGAAGTTCATGGAAGTTCATGCATGATAGACAAATAACCCTAGATATGAAGAGGTCACGATTGTAGTGATTGGGAAAACATCCTACTGAGAGTCTGTTCTACAAAGCAAGAGTTCTTGGGAAGAAACTGTCTAAATGGAACTTCTTTCTTACTAATGGAATACAAACGGAATGGGGATGATTCACAGTTGTTTACCTGACATGGTGGGTCCCAGTTGTAAAGGTCAGTGGCAGTGTGTAGTTCTTTAGAACGCATGCCATGGAAATAGCGATGGAGCAAGCGATAGGTTCGCAACGTTTCGTCTGTGGGAAATGAGTTATAGGGAGGAAATTAATTAATCATCCACAAGAGGTCGCATATATACTTTTGAACTTTTGACAGTCAAGTGAAAACTGGGCAGCTCAAGCAGGAATACTCCATTTTTTATCTGATGTAGCTCTTGTAAAGATAGGTGGAGTCAGATGTAGCTCTTGTAAAGATAACAGGTGGAGTCAGATTCTTATTGGAGCAGTAAAATTAACCAACGATTTTTACAGCACTCTTGACAATAGATCATATATATTTCTACTTGAGGTCTGGGGAGAGCCCGAGTCTCAATAGACGAGGGAACACCCATCCATCATTATAGGGTTAAGGAATGGGGATGATTAACACTTGTTTACCTGACATAGCGGGTTCCAGTTGTAAAGATCAGGTGTGGTGGTACAAAGGATTGTAGCTCATTAAAACACGTAATAGAAATAGAAATATTTCCGTCTCTAGGGAAGTGGATATCATATCCCTCCCATGGTGCAGACATTGCCCCCTGATAGTTGTATAATCTTTAAGGATGGTAAGGCGTCGATTCACACGATTAATGTTATTCAAAATTGGTATGACGAGAACAAAGATTAAGTAGACCTCTCGATTGTAGCTGCACAATCCCCGGACCTGAATATAACCGAAAATTTATGGCATATTTTGGAACAAAAAGTGATAAACTGCTTCACTCCTCCATCGTTGTTGCCTTTTTAAAAATCATTTCACCCAAGCAACCAACTAAGATATAAAGGGATTACTGATTTTTTAAAGAATATGAGAAAAATAAAACTTTATGTCGAGCTACCAAAAGGGAAAGCTCATCAGAAGAGTTACCAAGAAAATAATTATAGAAACGGCACAGGGAAGCTTTGTTACGGCGGTAAGAAACTCATTGAAGCCGAGAGACCAGGTCAGGATCGATAACATTGCAGATTCTTCCTTGGATTTTATCAAGAATCTCTAAATACATAACAGAAGCACCAGAACTGATGTGACAGTAATATTAAATGCACGAACGAATGGCAGACCGATAAATGTGTAGGATAGATTCCAACCAGAAAAATTGTCTAGCATGACACAGTGAACCAACTTTTCTCGCTGCGGACTTAGCAATTGATTCAGTATAATCTTTACACGTAATGTCAGAGGAAAGCGTTAACCCGAGAAGGAACAATGTGTCACTCTTTTGGAGGTTAGCATCAGCCATGCTTATGGAAGACAGAAAAGGTTCTTTAAAGCGATTAAAAGAGAGCAGTTTTGTTTTGGAGGCGTTAAGATTAACAAACCATTCATTGCCCCAGTTAACAACAGATCATTGCAGCTCATTCTGGAGATTAGCTGCCAATTTGACCTTATCGAACCTATCAGACATATTATTAAGACGATAGCTGTGTCATCAGTATAGATATTGAATTGACAACTGATGACATCGGGGAGGGTCGTTGATAAAATTAGGAACAACGTAGATCCAAGGATAGAACCCTCCGGAACATCCGTATTAATGCAAAAAGATCTAGAAGAATGGCCGTTCAAAACAACTTTCATTACACGAATTGGTAAGAAAGATTGAATCAGATCAACAATTCGTCTAGAAAGTGATACAAGTATTACGAATTAACCCATAGCTGATGGGGAGAAGAAGTGGATTCATACCTAATCAGAAGTTGGTAAAGAAACAAGAAATTATAATGTGGATATAAAATGGGGGGTCAAATTGGTATTACAATCAATATATAAACAGGCTCCTCACTTTGTGACCACGAAGCTTCTATACATTTATATTCCAAAGAATGTAAATAAATTTAAAACACGTACTCCTGAAGCTAATCAGTATTTCATTGATTGATTGATTTGTTTTTTTACGACTTATCAGCCCTTTGCTAGTTATTTAAAGCCAGAAAACATTTTAGATAGTAAGGATATTGCGGGGGATGTACTAATGCATTTAGTGATACAAGTTTTACTCCCCACCCATAGCTGGTGGGGAGAAAAAGTAGATTCATACTTAATCAGAATTTGGTAAAGAAACAAGAAATTGTAATGTGGATATAAAATAGGGGGTGTGGGGGTGTAAATCGATATTACAATCAATATATAAACAGATCCCTCACATTGTGGCCACGGTAGTTTTTATACATTTATATTCCAAAGAATGTAAATAAAATCTAAAAGACGTGCCCGTGATGGTAATCAGTATTTGATTGATTGATTGATTTGTTTTTTACGTCTTATCAACCCTTTGCAGGTTATTTAAAGCCAGAAAGTATTTTTAGGTTGTAAGAATTTTTTTTCTTGGACCCCGACGATGCAAGCGATACAAAGTCTTACTAATTAATTCGATATAAGCGGTACAAAGTCTTACTAATTAATTCGATATAAGCGATACAAAGTCTTACTAATTAATTCGATATAATCGATACAAAATCTTACTAATTAATTCGATATAAGCGATACAAAGTCTTACTAATTAATTCGAAGCTGCGCGATGTGGATTCATGCCTTTCTCAAGGATATTTGCGCGTAAGTGAATATAACGAGCTCAACAGAAATTGGAACACGGCTCTCCGATTAACGATTCCGAGGGAGGGACTAAAAAGAGTTAGTTTGCAAAATGAGCCTAAAAATGCATGTTTTTGAACAGCCATCTTGATCAGTTTCCAAGTAATTTAGCTAATGTAAGTGACAAACAAGGGAAGAGATTCCACCGACATAACAAAATCACGAGAAACGGTACCAAGGTCACTGGGAATCCCACATGATGGCTGATTATTGCTGGTTCTTGAAAAGAGACCTGCCATCAGCAATAAAATACGCTCTGTGAAATCTTCAGTGAAATACGCCACAGCAAAATCTTCAGTGAAATACGCCACAGTAAAATCTTCATATCTGTTTGTTTTTTAATTTAAATCATTTATATCGTTATAATATAATTTTACTGTTCTTTGAACTGTTTGTATTCATGACTCAATTTTTTAGTCAGTCAATTATGTGCCATGCGTGATACACGCTTAGGCGATCATGTATCTTTTGATACATGACTGACGAGGCATATTTTTTTCCTGCAGTAGGTTGCCATTTCTTTCTGCGGTAGACCAGTTGCCGTCCAAGGCTATAGAACCCGGTCTGCGCTGTTATTTACTCATAGCTCGGGAAGGTGGAGAGAAGAAAAGGATTCTTAGCATTTCCAAGGGTATTAGCACGTAATTCGAATGGATTCGACTGGAATTCGAACTCGGCTCTCCGAACCCTGAATCCGAGCCGCTATCCATTACTCCACCGTGCCTTCATTTTTTTTTAGTCCTAATTTGAAAAAAAAAAAATTGAAAAAAATGCTATATGCTGTTGACAAGAATCAGGACCTGATAGCGACGAGCAAAGTTGAAATTCGTAGTTAGCTCGTCCAAATTACATAGAATCAAACGTCAGATATCATTCAATAAATAGTGTTACCCAGTGTTCAGAATAATTGCTTTTCCCAGTCTCATCTGATCATTCCTTTAATATGAGATATAACCACTTATTTTAATAATGCGCTTTCTTCACGATAATCGAATTTGACAGTCGAAAAAAAATGCACTTCACCGAAGACCTTAATTTTGAAATATCTTTATGAAAAAAAAATTGATTTGTTAGAAAAATTATTATTATTCAATCTGCTTATCTGCTAAATTATAATAAAAATCCCGCACTTGTTAAAAGATGATAAATCGGAAGGCGAAATAAACGCAGCTTTTCGAACTGAAAAAAAAAAATCGTTGATATTTATTTTTTTATCTTCGTAAGCGAAAAAATTGTTTTTATTTTTGGAAAATTGACGAATTTGTCTCCTTGCCTTCAAGAGAAACAAATATATTTAAATAAGATATTTAGATAACGTTTATTTAAATAAGATATTTGAAACAGGATATTGTAAAGTTATTGACTGATGAGAACGTCCTGTTAAAACTTGCGAGGTGAACGTATATCACAGCAAAGTAAAAAAAAAAAAAAAATCAAACTACTTTGATTTTGGGACGCCATACGTTTGTCACTAAATATCACTAAAGCCATGACAACCTATAAAATGAGAAATCTCAGTTTATCGTTTATTTTTTAAAACCCATAACAGATTTTATTATTCCCAATCAAATTGCTATTACTGTATTATTGTTTTAGGTATAATTCTCAGAATACAACTGTACGATAATTGATTCTCATGTGATCACCGAAGTTAAGCAACGTCAAGCTTAGTCAGAGTATATATGGGTGTGACCGCGTGGGAATACCAGGTCCTGTAAGCTTGGGCGTGCAGGTAGTGTAATGGATAACGGATCGAATTAGAAATCGAAAAGCCAAGTTTTAATTCCAGTCGGTTTTGTTTCATTCACTTACCCGCAAAATCCTTGGGAAAGCAATGAATACACCTCTTCTTCCCCAGTTAATTAAAAAGATTTGTATCAGTAAATAATTATCTCCCCCAAAATCTTACAATCTGAAAATATTTTCTTGCTTTAAATAACCTGCAAAGGGGTTGATAAGCCGTAAAACACTATCAATATATATTAATTATACTTTGTGAATTTAATCTTATAATATCTATTTTATTAGAAACTAGCCTAAAAAAAACTTTCATGGGGTCTTTTAAGCTAGCCTCTGTTGAGGGTAAAGGGGCCTCTGGTTCAGCTTAGAAAACAGCAATGATAATTTTGAAGAAATAATATTCAATTCGTCAATTCACTCCATGGAATTTCAAAACCTCACCTTAACTCTGATTCAGGCTATAAGCCCAATTCTAACCAAAAGACCGATTTGGGTTCGAAACTCTCATTCAGACGGAAAACTGAGTTCTTCAAATCACAAGCTCTGCGGAACTTCAAGACCTCACGTCACGAAACCTCTCATTTTAACTCTGATTCCTTGGCATTTTGAAGAAATAAAATTGATTTCCTCAGTTTTCGAAATATTTTAAACTGAAGTTAAAACAATCTCTTTTAAATTCACAAACTTTTTGTGTTACTTTAAACTCAATATAAATTAAAAACTTAACATCACTAATTTTTTCAGTTATTTTAAAATTTGAATTTTCAATTGTTCCCACCTCATCCGGACACAAATCCTAATGTTGGATGTTCAAGCGCCAGATGCAGGGCTGATTCTCAACCCAGGGATCATCATGATTCCAAAAAGATATAATATGTCTATTTAGAGCAAGTGTGGCCTGAATTAGAGGGATTTCAGACACACGGACATCTATTGAGATATATACAACTTATTTGATGGTGTGAGATTTTATTATGCAACTTGAAGGCTGTTGATCTTATTATAAATAAATATATACAATAGTATAGTTACTGATATATATATATATATATATATATATATATATATATATATATATATATATATTCATTTCAGATATATAAAAATAAAAATATATGATAGATAAAACCTCAAAAAGAGAAACAAGATATTGTACAGTTATTAACTGATGCGAACACAACGTTAAAACTTCCGAAAAAGTTGAACGTAAATCACTGCAAAGTAAAAAAAAAATTAAAAATAAACTGAAAACACTGTTAAGATAAGAACAATTAAAACATTAGTTTACGAATCTCTGAAAGAGAAATTTGAGAGCAATTAAAAGGATAAAATAACTGGATTGACCTTCAAGAAAATATTTGAAGAAGTAGTTATCTTTAAGTAAATATCACAAAAGCGAAACGTGTAAAGTGAATGAAGTAGTACATGAAAACTGATTTCACAATTGTAAATTTTAGTGATGAATATAGAGCTATATTGGATGGTCCTAATGACTGGGCTGGAAGATAGGTCCCTTATGGAATTAGTTAGCAAACACGACAAGAGAGGAAATTGGAGTAATGCTTTTGGTTAGTATTACAAGCAGTAAAATAATGGGTTTCATCAAATTTGATGGTTAGTCAAGATAAATGCAGAGAATTATTGTAAAGTCTTGGGCAAGACTTTATTTGAATGGTGCAATAATTTAAAAGCAAGAAGGTTTCTGCGAAGGTGTATGTTAACGTAAGTCAATGTTCTTTTAAATTCCACAAAGATTACTATTGTCACATCGCGGGTCCTGTAACTTATTTAGGCCGTTGGGTTAGCACATGTACTGCAGCCGTAGCAGCCGTCGGTGTAGCTACGGCAAGGTGGCCTAAACGAGTTCATCACCCTTCGAGCTGGTTTTGAATTAAGACTGGGTACTAGATAAGGGAAATATCCGACTCTCAGGTTATTTAACCCATAGCTGGAAGAAGATGGATTCTTGACTTTTCCTAGGTCAATACCGCGAAGTGAAAGAAACAGAACCGACTGGAAATTGAACTTAGGTCGCCGACTTTACTTTCCGCTTCGTAAGACCATTCGCGCTTTCAGCGACAATTGTGGAACTTGCTAAAAAAAAAAAAAAATAATAGAAGACTCCAAATTAATGGAATACCTCCCGGAATCTCCAGTTACAAAAAAAGATCCCAAAGCAGCAATATAGACGGTTGTAAGAAATTTTAAAGCCAAAACAGTCAAAAAAGCTAATACAATTTCAATACCTTTAAAACAAAGTTATTGTTTCATCATCAATAATCAGAACCTGAATTCTTTTTCCACCTACGATGAATGGTTGCACTTTCTATGGGGCTCCATGCTCTGAAAGTCTATTGGATCCCATGTTCAGTTCGTCCTGGATATAACGATAAACTACATCCGGCAGCAAGGAGGTTTTGAGGAGTGTTTAACCACTTCTTAATTGCTATTATTCCCAGGACCACCCTGACTCGGGGTGGTAGCATCTGTTAGGGTCCCAGCTATGGGCAAATAGTTAACCTACAAACTGGCGTCAAAACACTGAGAGTATAAAATAGATTTTCATAGTAAAAATACGAGCAATACATTTTTGAAAAAAAATTACCAGCCAAACATTAAAAAAACAGCAATGCATTTTTGTAAAAGAAATTAATAATGCTCTCAAGAAAATTAAATTTCGGCATAAGAAAACCCATAAAGAGTTGATATGCCGCTAAACAAACATACAAACAAACAAACAAACGAATCTATTCTAAAAATTTTGTCGGCATTAAATAACCCACTAAGGTGTTGATATGCCGTAAAACAAAATAAATCGAAATCTAAGTTCAGTCCAGACCTCCAGTAGAACTTAAATAAACGATCTATTGCTAGAGACCTATCGTTAGAGATGGTCGGAAAACAGTCGGCTTATTCTATCGTTCAAAAAAGTAACTGACTTTTTCTGACAAGCTTTAGCTTTACAAGAATCAGATTAGAACAAAAATAGAGCATTGCTGACGTATCTGGGCTGGCGCTGCACAATCCTCACCTTTCAGCTTTGATAGGGTTCAAAATCTTTTACGCAGTCCAGTCTCCATTCCTGATGTTTTCTTTTTCACTAACCCATTGACACCAGGTTTCCAAAGCAGATCTTTTTTCTCGGAAATCCCCGAAAGGGTCCGCCGATGGGGCAGGCCTCTGCTACGCTACAACTACAGCCTGAAAGAAAGATGCTTCCTTCAACACGATTATCTTAACCTCGTCAAGATAAGATCAACCATTATCTGTCTTCCTACCGCCTCTTCTTTTACTCACATCACACATTTTATTTAACATATCCATCTTCTTAAAAGTAACTTTGAGTGGCTCTCAAGCCTTGCATTAGGCGAAGTTGACTATAAAAAATGATTTTATAAAAAAACAAAGTTTTACTGTTTATTTTTAAAAGGCGTACTCTTTAAAAATCACTTTATGATATCGGATAAATTGTATTTGACCAGCCATAGCTCAAGTGATAAAGACGTTTTTTTATTTGAATTTGATTTAATTGCATTTTTTATTTTAATGATTTTTTTTAATTAACACATTTTCTTAATCAACATACATCAGCTGGCGCTGCACAATCCTCAATTTCCTGCCTTAGGCGGTTTTGTAGGGGAGGTCTTCCATTCTTCAGTCTCTTTCCCACAGAGCCAATGCTGTTATCCTTTCGCTATGTCCATTCGTTCCTCCAGTTCAGGCATTTAGAGCGATGACAATCCATGCCACTTCCAATAGAAACACGGTTGCACTCTCGAGGAGACGCCGCACTTTGAAAGTCTATTGGGTCCTAAATTCACTGCAGATCTCAAAAATGGAATATCGCTGTCATGACTAGACTGAAGCTGCTCAATTCCCATTTTCCAGCCTATTGCACTCCCGATGAAGCGGGTAGGGGACGTATTCTCCACTCTGTAGCCTTTTTTTCCAGTCTAGACGAACGGTCGTAGTTTCAATGGGGTTCCATGCTTTGAAAGTCTGTTGGGTTACAAGTTCAGTTCAGGCATCGTGGAACTCACATATGCGATCTGTTGCTACAGAGCTAGAGGTGGTCGGAAAACGGTCGGTTTATTCTATCGCTCAAAAAAGTAACTGACTCTCTCTGAGGTGCTTTAGCTTTAAAGAGTCAGATCAGAACAAAAATGAAGCATTGCTGCCACATACTGGCTGGTGCTGCACAATCCTCACTCTGCAGCATCTTCTTCCCATAGGCGCAATGTTGCATGTCTATCGCTACCCTGTCGAACCTTTAACACAAGAGTTCCGTTGCTTAGTGCTACCAATTCAGACCTTTACTAGTACGTACCTTTGCTAGTACGTACCTTTGCTAGTACGTATCACGGAGTCGAATCACCATCATTTCCTCTGTATTTCAATCGTAATGAGAAAATTTCACTCAGCTTTTTCCCCGAGAACTGCAACTTGGTAGCACAGACAATATTGTGGCTGCTTCCCTGAACACAACAACAAATTTAACCTCTTCAAGTCAAGGGTCAGTCGCTATCTGTCTTCCTTATTTTCATAATTTTCACTTTCTACCACCTCGTCTGTCATTTATCATAACCATTTTATCAGTAATTCTTCTATCTTGAGTGATTCTCGAGCCTTGTATCGGGTAAACATTAGAATAAAATAATCGAAGTATGAAAAATTGAAGAAGACGATAGAATGACAACGATTCCATATTAAGATGTAAAATAATTTTATTCAACCGTATTAGATAATGTGTTAAACAAATATATATTTGTATGGCTTATCTTTATATCTTATTTAAATATGAGAAAAAAAAAGAAGTGGAACTTAGTTTGTATAACAAAAACCGAGACTCCTAAAACAAGTTATCGATATCTTAAATAAGGACTGATGCTATAAAACTGTGTGGGCTGCGTAACGATTACCGACTCGAAAAAGAGTGGTCATCATGTCCAAATTCGTGATTAATCTTTTGCATTCACTTTCGCACATATGCCTTTCGGAAAGGCATGAGTCCATCTCTTGTACGTTTTGAAGAGATAAGTATTTCCATGTTTTATTTTATTTTTTTTTCCAAAAGAAAGCACGTCTTTCCGTATTTTTGTCAAAGAGTTAGGTATTTTCTTATATTTTTCAAAGGAGGCGAATCCGTCACTAATCTGTCAAGGAGTCAGGTCCCTCTCTGATTAAAAAAACCCACCCCAAAACAAAACAAAAACAGACAAGTCCTTCTTTAATTTTTCTTCAAAAGAGGTGCACACTCCCATAGGTCTGACCAAGAGAACATCTCTTTCCCTCAATTTTCAAAGGAAACGTGCTCTTCCCCAAGTTTTCAGAGGGTTTATGCCCATTTATCACATTTTTAAAGAGGCGGATATTTCCCCAACTGTGCAAGGGTTAGGGGTGGGAGAAATTCCTACCCTAATTTTTTTAAAAAGGAGCATTCTTTCCATTTGCCAAAGAAGTGGGTTCCTCCTTAATTTTTCAAATGCGATAGATCCTTCTCTCCCTAAACTTAAAAAGATGTAAGTCCTTTCTTAACTGTTCAAAATGTGCAGTTCCTTTCCTGACTTTCACCCTCCTCCATTGTCTTTTGAACAGGAGTCGAGGTTTTATCCCTTGTTTCCTGTTCAGGACTGGGTTTCCGGTCCCTTCTAAAGTCTACTTCAACTCTGTATTCCTGTCTAGCAATTTATTTGCTAATTAAATGTTGACCGCTTCACGTCTAGAATTATATATCTTTCCTATTATTTTGCTCTTTCTTACGTTAATACACCTCTACACAGTAACCCTCTACCTTGAGTGGCTCGTAGGCCTTGTATTGAGTGAACGTTTATAAAAAAAACTTTATTAATGGCACAAAGGAAAGGAGACATAACCTTTTAAACTTTTCTCAGCGGTGAGGTATTTCTCATCCTTCGAAGACTTTCAAGTAAGACAGATTCTGTCGAACGTTTTTAAATTGTTAAGTCCTCACCCCCCCGCTTTTTAAAAGACATCTTCAACTTAACTCCCAGTGAAAACGTAAGCATTACAAGAGGAAATAATAGATTCAAATAAAAAAGTGATCGATTCATTCATTTTTTACTGGTTATCAACACATTTCAGGTTATTTAAAGCTAGAGAATTTTTTTAGATTGTAAGAATTTCTTTTAAGGAATAATGATTTAGCGATACAGGTCTTACTAATTAACCCATAGATGGGGAATAAGAGGTAGAGTTAGAGGTAGTTAAGGGAATATAATGAACCCAACTAGAATTAAAACTCAGCTATCCGATTAACACTTCCGGGCTATTACCATAACACCATCAACAAATAATAATAACAATTCTTCCTTTTAACGCTGTGCGTGTTTTGATTAGATTTTTCAGTTCAATTATTAAATATTTTCTCTCTAGAGAAATAGAAAAAGTCAAATAAAGCCAAAGTCGAATAAATGTTAAGAAGCTCAGCGAGATTGGAGATGCCAAAATCAAAGAAAGAATTTAAATGCCTAGGAAGTGTTTTACCAAAGGACAGATTTATGTGACACCGAAATCCGAAGTCCCAATCAGATAATGAATGATGCCTTCCAAAAGCTAAGCAAATTATTAAGAATCAGAAACATTTCGTTAGAAACAAAGAGTATTGCATTTTTATTTAATATCAGTCCTCCCATATGGCAGTGAATGCTGGACAATCTCCTCACAGATGAAGAAGAGACTTGAAGCAACAGAAATGTCGTTCTACAGAATGATACTGAGAATACCATGGACCGAACATGGAAGCAACGACGAAGCTTTGGAGACATTGGTAATAAAAAGGACACTTATAATTAACATCTGAAAGAGGCAGCTGAAATTTCCAGAGCATATAATGAGGAAGGTGGGCTTAGAAAAATTGATACTCACAGGGCCGATTGAAGGCAAAAGGAATAGAGGGATTGAGTGAATGGATCTCGGAAAAAGGTTTACAAAGGACCGGAAATTGTGGAGAGCCATGATCGCTAACATCCTGAAGGGACAGGGTACATAGAAGAAGAATAATGAGCTTGTGTAAATGATAGCCGGAATAATGTTCCGGAGAGATAGCAAAAAGACACAATTTATTAAGCGCTCCAAATATCAGGAAATTGTAGAGGGCCATGATCACTACGTGGATACATCACACGGAAGAAGAATATTAGGTGGTGTACTTTCCTAGTTCATTAAGTTTAAATAAATCGGGAACTTGAGTTTTCTTTGTTACCAGGAAGAAAACTTGTTTCTAGGTATTAGCAACGAATCCGTTTACGTAGGGGATTAATGCTTATCGTTAATTGTTCGAATAGGAAGACAAATCGAATTTGTTTGACATTGAATCAATATAATGTACGACCCGGTTCATTCTGTAAACAGAAAACTACAAAACCTCGCCTGGTTAATAAAAGCTTTTCTAGGAAGAGAAAATAGTCTGACAACGGAGCCATCAGGGATTTTATATAATAGGAGAGCACATATCTTGTAATAAGATATACCCCCCCCCAAAAAAAAAAAAACAAAAAACAAAAACAAAACTGGTCTCACTTAACTACCATAGTGAAACTTTTTACCCGCCATCAGCCTGGCTGACTGACGCTAGCCTCCTGGAGAGCAACACTCTACGATTTCTTGGCCTTACGTTTTCAACTGACTTGAAGTGGAGTGACTACATGTAATCAATAGCTGTATCTATTGCAAGGAAAGTTGAGTCACTGTGTCGAACCAAAAAATTTTTTTTTCCATCAGAGTCCATCTTTCAAATTTATAAATCTTCCATTAGTCCGTGCAATGAATACTGTTACCATATCTGGTTTGGTACTCCTGCTATTCATCTCGAGGTACTTGACAAAATAAAATAAAATAAATAAATAAATACAATATAAATAAATAAATAAATAAAAAAAAGGATCTGTAATGTAATCGATCCTGACTTGGCATCTCAACTTCAGTCACTTTCTCATTGATGTGACATGGCTTCCCTCTGTCTTTTCTACATATATTTTCGTGGCAACTGCTCTGACGAGCTTTTTTCCCCTGGTGCCCCGACTACATGAATTTAAACGTACTACTAGATTAGCATCTAGGTCTGACCCTCTTACTATAGAAATAGCTACATGTAACCGACAGTTTCTTTTCTCGCTCTTCCCGCCTGTGGAACTCCCTTCCGTTTACTGCAGTCTTCAAAAATGCAAATGCAACATCAATCGTCATCTTTTGTCTTCTTGAAATTCCGTTCGTCTTTTGTCCTTTCCTCAGACATCCTTATACTCACTTTCACTCCCCGTAAACCCCTGCGTACTAGTGGCATTCCTTGCTAGAAATGATTAAAAAAAATAATGTCAGATTAAAAAATCCATTTAAAACTACTGTTAAAAAAAGGAAGTTAGCAGATATAAATGTGTAGAAGTCCCAACGTGAGATGTGAATTGGTTAAATAGGTCATTCACACATTATTCTATCTAAATGGTCTTCCATGGCCAAACTGGTAACAGCAGACTTCAGATAAAGAAGTGGTTTCTTTGATTGAAAAGAGGTACTGATTCGATTCCGGCCGGATTGTACCATTTTTCTTTAGTAGAACCTGTCGATCTGTTGTTATTAATTTTACTATTTTAAAAAGAACAAAAAAATCGGCGTCGTTATATTTGTGGATACCCATTGTTTGGGTAAACGACCTGTTTTATTTTGTTCAACAGTATGAAATAGGTCTATCTGTCTGGGCATTAGAGAGACTTAAAAAATAAGTATCTAATTTCCAGCATTTTCATGATTAAGTCTATCGAATGCACAGGTCGTGGGGCTTAATTTATTTTGCTGACAAAGAAAAAGGGCGTTTCCTCAAACATAGGTATTCACAAATACTTACACACACACACACACACACACACACACACACACACACACACAGACACACACACACACACACACACACACACACACACACACATATATATATATATATATATATATATATGAAATACGAGACTTGAGCGCTTATATGTAACATTATAGTTCATTTTACTCGAGACACCATCAGTCAACTTCGGCCAGTGAGTGTGTAGCTTTTGGGGCTTTCTCCGAACGTGCACCCGTGTCAATTTAAGAGACTTTATTCTTTCTGGGTTGAGTGTTTATATATTTACCTGTCATTGGATTCTTTACAACGGGTACACATCTCAAGCGCAACTAATCCATAATCTACTTTGAATAACAATTTGAGCTGCCGTTAACCCATAATCTCCTTTGGATAATAATTTATGTTGCTATTGATAAATAATTTGATCTGATATTAATCTATCTCCATTTTACAATAATTTGAGCTGCTATTAACCCATAATCTCATAGGATAATACTTTGGGTAGCGATTAATCCATAATCTCCTTTGGATAATCATTTGGGCTGCTATTAACTCATAATCTTTTATAACAATTTGCGTTGCTATTGACTAATAATCTCCTCTGGATAATAATCTGTGTTGCTATTAACCCATAATATTCTTTGGATAATAATTTGGGCAGCTATTAACCTATAATATTTGGATATTAATTTGGGCTGCTATTATCCCATAATCTCCTTTGGATAATAATTTGGCTCATTTGTATTCTTTTTTACTAGTGGGACATTTATTTTGCTAGATAAAAATGCAGAGAAGCGAGGAAATATTTGGCTGTATTTCTTTTCACGTTGTCTGTTTTATTTTATTGGAAAGCAAAGTCGACATGTTCCACTGTTGAGGAAGGGGACCCCTCCCTAGTTCAGTGGTCTTTGTAATGCAGAGGCATGATGATAAAAAGTCAGCTTCAATAATTCACTAACTGACCATGAGATTCGAAGCCAGCATAAGTGAATACGAGTTGCCATTTGTATGTAGAAGAATTTGTTTTCCCACAATTGCCGTGTGGTTTTTCTTTCTGTATTTTCTAATTAATATTTTAACTTCATTTGTAATTTTCAAAGTAAATAACTTATTTTTAGATTACCCCTCCAAAAGAAAAATCGTTTTAACAGCACGTGTGACCGTAGTTCGTTTGTATTCTTGTATACTAATGGGACATTTATTTTGCTATTGACTAATAATCTACTTTAGATAATAACTTGTGTTTCTAATGACCGATAATCTCCTTTGGATAATAATTTTTGTTGCTATTGACCCATAATGTCTTTGGATAATAATTTGGGCTGCTGTTAGCCCTTAATCTTCTTTGGATAATAATTTTGCCTATTGTTAACCCATAATCTCATTTGGATAAGAATTTGGGCTGCTATTAATCCATAATCTCTATTGGATACTAAAATAGATTCTTATTAGCCCATAATCTCTTTTGGATAATAATTAGCGCTGCTATTAGCCGATATTAATCTTGGATGTTGTGGTGTAATGGATATTGGCTTGGAGATCCGAGTTCAAATTCCAGCCTACTTCGTTAGATTAACATGTACCCTTGGGAAAGGTTTGAATTCATTTATTCTCACTTCTGCTATGGGTTCAATAGCAGGACAGACTGGGTTTTTATCCTTGGTTGACAGTCAGTCTACCGCAGGAAAAATGGCAACTTACTTCGGAAAAAATATGCCTCGTCAGTTATGTATCGATAGATACATGATCGCCAAAGCGGAGCACTTCACTGACTGATAAACCCACAATCTCCTTTTGATAACAATTTTTGCTGCTACTGACCCATAATCTCTTTGGATAATAATTTGGGTTGCTATTAACCCATAATCTGCTTTGGGTAACAATTTGGGCTGTTATTAATCCATAATCTCATTGGGAAAGTAATTTGGGTTTATTTTAACCCATAATCTCCTTTTCACATTAATTTAGGCTGCTATTATAGTGGAGCAGGAAAATGTAAATTTTTGGTAGAAACATGCAAATTGTGAGATAAGCATGAAATTTGGCATGAGTGTTCCCGATAGGTCACTTATTCAGAAAAACGTGCTAGCCACGAAAAAAATTCAACATGGCGGCCATTTTTCAAGTTGGCTGCCAAACGGGCCTCTGTTTTATGATTTTGATCTGAAATCATTAAATTAGTTGAATTTGAAATATTTTTGATTTATTGCCGTATCAATTCTAAATCTGAGTGAGAGAACTCAATGATTGCACTGTTTCAATTGATTTGGCATGATATAGCACCCATACCCAACGGTGGATAATTACATGAAATGATTTAAAGTTGACATTTACAATCCTGATGAAATGTCCAATTCAACGTCAAAATTACTTTCTGTGCTAATACCCAGCATGGAAATTGTCCATATCTGAGAAAATATCTACAGGTCATATATATTCTTACAACTCTCTGCATTTGAATTTCAATAGGCTAACCTTCCAAGAACCGGCGACGAAAGTCCAGTCCGAAGTTCATTCGTTGTTGTTTACTAAATCTCACAAGGGCAACTGCAAAGCGGAGTACAGCCTGTTCCAACCTTTGAGCACTTGCATCGTCCTCCACCACATTTTATCTTACATCCGCACTTTGTCAATTCACGACAGCTTTTAGAAATTGGTTCCAAGGAAGTCCAGGCAACTTTCCATTTGTTACCGTCTTTCAACCATCCCCACTTGGAAGAACACGGAAGCTCTGGATCACGAACGACGGACTGCCCCCAGATATGTCCTGCTTGGAAGGTAGCACGTTTGGCATGTTCCTTTAGCGCTCCTTGTGTTGGCAGGATTAATTCGTATGACCTCTGCTTCCTGGCAAAGATATCTAACCTTGTTTCATCTACTGTAGTAGAAGCACTTGACCGGTTATACATCAGAACAACAAATAGAACTTGAGGATCAAACTCATTAATTTCAGGAGGACAGTGGCTGAGTTTCGCAAATGTAGCCGAGGCATGTCTGCCATGCTTTTTTCCCCTTTGCCATTGAATCCAGATACCACATCACACCCGGAAAATACATGGAAGAATAGTATCCCTTCGTTTTTTCCGGTCCCAAAGAAGATGCAAGGTTGTGTATTGGGATCCATCGAGTGTGCTCCCCCTTGCCATAGGCGATCCACATTTTCTCCATGCCCATTGCACTGAAAGAAGACATCAGGCTTATGACTACAATGCCCGTGTCATTAGCTTCAATCATGAGAGACTTGTGTCCATCCTTAGCCGCATTCCAGGCATGCAAAAATATCCGGGTATCTGCCTCTTCATGTGTGCAAGGAGCCAGTTCGTCTATCTTAGTATCAGGATGGCTGGAACTTGGTAGAGAATTTTCCTCTTGTGTTACAATTACTTCATTCGTTGTGAGCATTTTACCCACTTCATCAGCAAGAAAATTCAACAGCTCTGTTTTGTTGGCGTTGTTCCTTAGAAAGCTCTTCCAATTAGTCGGTGTTTTTCTCATTGCCGTTACTCTCCTCCTGATAGATTTCCCGCGTTTTGATCGTGCTTCAGACTTCAGACTAGGCTCGTGATAGACATAAAAAATGATATCTGTTCTCTTGTAATTGCTACTGTAGTATTGCACCTTAGGAAGAATATCCTGTCTGGCATATTCTTCAAACGTCTTCGGTGTCCTAGGCGTTACTGTATTGACTAGAAATGCACCATCTGCTATGAGTACGTCAGTTTCTGGAAGCTCCCCCTTGGTTTGCAGGACGTCCACGAGATCAGACTTGGTAGCGACATGTAGTTTGCCTCGCTTGCTGAGTGACGGAGGGAAAGATTGGTTCTCGTGTTTGAAAAACTCTGGTAAATCACACCCTCTGCTTTGGCAAGAGATGAAAAGGCTGGAGAACAGTTGACAATCCCTCTTTAGTAGCTGTGCTTCCGATTTTTCTGTTGAATCTGTGCTTGTTTTGAAGAAGCCTTTATTATTCCGCTTGATTGGCTGATAGAAATGCTGACTGTCGGTCTTGAATTTATCCATGAATATTTGGAATTGCTCTTTCCCTTTCTCCAGATGAGAGGCAACCAGCAGCGCTGCTGTAAGATCAGTAATGTCCTTAGTATAAAGCGACAGTACATCAGTGGACTCCTCCGAAAATGGATTGCCCATTTCTTCTATCACACTTGTAAGCCGCTGAACCTTTTCAAAGAATGCCTTCTGAGCAGTTGGCGACTGCTCATGGTGATGACTTCCTTTCTTCGCCTCTTTGCTTCCTGATACGGCTTCATAGTCAGCAACGAATTTGCTAATTTCTGGACCAGCCACCATCCACCTCCGAAGAGCTGATGGATCCTCTGTCAGACGAACAGCTCCCCCATCTCCTTTCATAACGGCATTGTTTTGTTCATGGACTTGGTCGATTGCCATTGCGGAGAACTTATTGTCAGTTTTATGAACCACAAAATTCCCATTGTGGAATTCTCTGGCGACCTTAGGGTGCTGCTTCTCTAATGATATCATATCACGCAGATGAATAGGAAGCCATCTTGCATAGTTGACACTGTCGTTGGCAAAGAGGTAGGGTATCAGTTCCGACAGTGATTCTCGATACAGATTGAAATTCCCTTCTCTAAATGCTCGCACCAGTGTTAAGACTGACAATTCCATGTTCAGGATAGAGAACCAAAATGCGAACTGTGGACTCTCCTTCTTTCGACTATCACACCATTCCACAAAGCTGGAGGCCTCCTCATCGCCATCAGAATGTTCGGCAAGGTACGAACTGTAAACTTTCTTCAGGAGCTGAAACAAACTGCATGCTGTGACCTGATGTGCTTGACGTGTTTTAGTGACATTGGTTGCCGACAGGAATGAATCTGCAGTTCCGGAAGAGGCTACATCAGCTTCAACAAGTGCACTTGTCCATCCACTGTCTGCTAGCATCGACCCAATAGACTTCAGTGCTGTCATCTCAATGTGAAGCCCACCAAACTTCTCTATATTCCTCTGGCCAGTACCACTGTATTTCTTTTGCCATGGAATAGAATGGTTGATCAGCTGCCAGGACGGAAGTTTGCCCTGGGTTAAGAAATGCTACAGCTTCCCTTACTTTCTTCATGGCATACTTTATTGTGGCAACGCTGTGAGCTTGATCTCGGAGAAGAGGTAGCAAGGAAGTGATGCTGGTTTCACATTCGCTAGTCCGTTTCTGGCTCGCATGATGAGCTGACCATGTTATATTGGATTCATCATCTACATCGGTGGTACCTTGAACTTTTCCAACCATTCGTATTCGACTCTTATGTTTCTTTGGAAGAGACTGTGGTCAGACAGTGATACTTCATCTACTGAGGCTGGGGTTGGGTTCTTCTTGAAGTAGGCTGGCGCGATGTTTGTATAATCCTCTGGAAGCTCAGGAACCTTTCTTGTCCTACTGTCTGTTATTTTCGGTGAAACCCGCTGTTCTCTGTTTTCCTTACTTGGGTGCTGGAACATGGAAATACTTGTACCATGGAATGAGGTGCTAGCTGTGGTGGCCGTGGGATTGTGATCAATGTTGTCGACAGCGGCCGTAGTGAACAGCCCTTTACGCAGCACTGGTGGGAACACAACATCTTCTTCGACATACTGTTTTATCACAGTTTCACCAAGCTTGCCGGATATCTCTAATACCCTGTCATACGATATGTTTAGTCCATGCTCATGGAATTTGTTAATTAACTCTCTTTTTCGTGTCTTGGCGCACACCTCCAACCCAACATAGACAGCAAAAGGGGTCACACGGTCTTTAGAATGTATTTGAATTGTCAATCCTTCTCTACGTTTTGAGTAGCAGTTGAACTGTAAAAGCTGAGCAATATTTAAGTCTGACTTCGCTATTCCGTGCGTCAGATGTGTTTTTATATCAACACCATGTTCAATGCTGCACACGAACTGAAGAAGTGCAGGTAGGATAGTCTCCTCACCAAAGCCATCTTTGAGCTCGCTGCTGAATTTTGTCTTGTGCTGGAGCATTTCTTTTCTCAGGATATCTGCTGCCTTAGATAGATGGAGAGCATTTCTATACTGGCTAGTTTCATGGAGCACTGTTCCTATGTTCGCTTTGAAGGCAAGGAGTACATCACGTCCCTTTTTATGGGCTTCAAGTTCTGGAATCCGAGCAAGTATCTGTTCCTTCAACCTGGTAGAGTGGACATTCAGGGAATCAACCCCAAGCTGTTCCAAGCGAAGCTTGTAGGGTGAGGCTAGGTCAGAAAGCCGAAATACAACCGGTGTTGCTTCCGTGGTGATGATTTTGCTATCCATGATGTAGACAACTAGTTCTGAAAAGGCCACTGGGTATAAATCCTTCCCTGGATCACTACTCTCTGCTTTCTCTAGGGAATTGAGGTACGCTCTTTCAGCATTGTACAACTTTTGGGGGCAACAAAGGTGGTACTTAACCTCCAGGGCAACAACGTCTCCGCTACTTAACTTTGCAAGGAGCTTTCCATCGTTCAGGGCTCTGGCACATTGATTGAGGTGTTCATTTAGTCTCGCTGTCATCCCTTCTTGCAGATTCGAAATAACATCTTCTTCTTCACAGAAGAAACATTCCACTTTTGGAATGTCTGCAGATTTTCGTCTCTTGCTTCGAGGTTCATCCGTTGCTCCGGGGGTGCTCGGTACCGCTCTTCTTTGCTTTGCTCTTTCTAACTTGGTGTTGTTGAGCAGCAATCGGCAACTCTGATGATATTTAGCTCTATTTCGAACCAGAGTGGTTTCTATACCTTCATCTTCATCAAGCCTTGAAGGGTCAAGTGCTATCGGCATATCATTGATGGGATAAAACAACAGCATAATCTTGCTTCCTCTGGAATGAACTAAGAGGTGAAATGAGGGTTTCTTTGCTTTTTTTCTGCTGACAAAGGCATCATTTGCTCCAATCAGTTTTCGATGTGGAATCTTTATCCATCATTTGATAGGAACGGACGGGGGTTTATCCTTTTACCATCGTTCGCTCACTTTGATATATGGGATACAACTAGGTTCACGCAACTGCCCTACACCTAGCCCGATCGTTCATCCAATGCCATTTGAATCCCGTGTGATCTGTACACCATCCAGATAACTTCAAAAGCCCCTGTTATCTTTGGCTCGGCTCTCCCGCGTTGGCAAAACCTGTCCATTCAGGTACGTCTATCTAATAAATTAGGGACTACTAGATAGAATTTGGGATACTAAACTCCATGTTTAGCTGACATTGAACCCCATGCTGAGTTCCACAGCAGTGTCTGTCACCAGTGTGCCCTGGTAGTGAGCAACATACACTCTCTTCATATCTCCTCACATTTCAATTTGAATGTTGTCTCTTGGATGTATCTTATCAATTAACTGCCCTACTCTGCCTCCCCGATGAACTGCCACTATGAGGCACTGGCTGCCATCTTGAAAAAAATGGCCGCCATGTTGTTTTCACAATGCCAGAACTTTTATCTGAAAACAGACCTGCAAGGAACACTCGTGCCAAATTTCAAGTTTATATCACAATTTGTAATATGGTTTTTGAGTAAAACCATGAAACAGAGGCCCGTTTAGCGGCCATCTCGAAAAAAAGCTGCTATATTGAAATTTTTTTGTGGCTACCACTTTCACCTGAATAACCTACCAGGAACATTCCTGCCAAATTTCATGTTTATATCACAATTTGCACTATGATTTTAGAGCAAAATGCATGAAACAGAGGCCAGTTGTCAGCTATCTTGAAAAATGGCAGCCATATTGGATTTTTTCGTGGCTAGCACTTTTTTCTGAAAAAAAAAAAACTAGCAGGGACAATTATGCCAAATTTCATGGTTATCTCACAATTTGCACGATGGTTTGCATAATCTGCTCCATTATTAAGCGATTATCTCCTTTAGATAATACTAGTCACTGCTATTAACCCATAATTTCCATTGGATAAGAATTTAAGTTGCGATTATTCCATAATATCGTTTAGCTAATAATTTGGGCTGCTATTAACCAGTAATCATCTTTAAATAATAACTTTGATTACTATTAACTCCTAATGTCCTTTGGATAACAATTTGGGCTGCTATTAATTCATGATCTCCTTCATAGAATAATTTTTGTTGCTAATGAGCCACAATCTCTTTTGGATAATAATTTGGGCTGCTATTAATTACTGATCTCCTTCATATAATAATTTGTGTTGCTAATGAGACACAATCACTTTTGGATAATAATTTGGGCTGCTATTAATTCATGATCTCTTTCACGTAATAATTTAGTCTGCTATTAATTCATGATCTCCTTCACATAATAATTTGGGCTGCTATTAATTCATGAACTCCTTCATATCATAATTTGTGTAGCTAATGAGCCACAATATATTTTGGGTAATAATTTGGGTTGCTATTAATTCATGATCTTCTTCATATAATAATTTGTGTTGCTAATGAGCCACAATCTCTTTTGGATAATAATTTGGGCTGCTAATAATTCATGATCAACTTCACATAAACATTTGGGCTGTTATTAATTCATGATCTCTTTCATATAATAATTTGTGTTGTTAATGAGCAACAATCTCTTTTGGATAAAAATTTGGGCTGCTCTTAATTCATGATCTCCTTCACATAATAATTTGGGCTGCTATTACTTCATGATCTCCTGCACATAATAATTTCTGTTGATAATGAGCCAAAATCTGTTTTGGATAATAATTTAGGCTGCTATTAATTCATGATCTCCTTCATATAATAATTTGTGTTGCTAATGAAACGCAATCACCTTTGGATAATAATTTCGGCTCCTAGTAATTCATGATCTCCTTAACATAATAATTTAGGCTGCTATTAATTCATGATCTCCTTCACATAATAATTTGTGTTGCTAATGAGCCAGAATCACTTTTGGATAATAATTTGGGCTACTAATAATTCATGATCGTCATATAAAAATTTGTGTTGCTAATGTGCCACAATTTCTTTTGGATAATTTGGGCTGCTAGTAATTCATGACATCCTTCACATAATAATTTGGTCTGCTATTAATTCATGATCTCCTTCACATAATAATTTGGTCTGCTATTAATTCATGATCTCCTTCACATAATAATTTGGTCTGCTATTAATTCATGATCTCCTTCACATAAAAATTTCTGTTACTAATGAGTCAGAATCTCTTTTGGGTAATAATTTGGGCTGCTATTAATTCATGATCTCCTTCATATAATAATTTGGGCTGCTATTAATTAATGATCACCTTCACATAATAATTTGGGCTGCTATTAATTCATGATCTCCTTCACATAATAATTTGGTCTGCTATTAATTCATCATCTCCTTCACATATTAATTTGGGCTGCTATTAATTCGTGATCTCCTTTAGATAATAATCTCTGTTGCTAATGAGTCAGAATGTCTTTTGGATAATAATTTGGGCTGCTATTAATTCATGATCTCCTTCATACAATAATTTGGACTGCTATTAATTAATGATCACCTTCACATAATAATTTGGGCTGCTATTAATTCATGATCTCCTTCACATAATAATTTGTGTGCTAATTAGCCACAATCTCCTTTGGATAATTTGGGCTGTTAGTAATTCATGACCTCCTTCACATAACAATTTGGTCTGCTATTAATTCATGGTCTCCTTCACATAATAATTTGGGCTTCTATAAATTCATGTTCTCCTTCACATAATAATTTGGGCTGCTATTAATTCAAGATCTTCTTCATATAATAATTTCTGTTGCTAATGTGCCACAATCTGTTTTGGATAATAATTTGGGCTGCTATTAATTCATGATTTCCTTCATATAATAAATAGTGTTGCTAATGAGCCACAATCTCTTTTGGATAATAATTTGGGCTGCTATTAATTCATGATCTCCTTCATATAATAATTTGGGCTGCTATTAATTCATGATCTCCTTCAAATAATAATTTGTGTCGCTAATGAGCCACAATCTCTTTTGGATAATAATTTGGCCTACTATAAATTCATGTTCTCCTTCACATAATAATTCGGGCTGCTATTATTTCATGATCTTTTTCACATAATAATTTGGGCTGCTACTAATACATGATCCCCTTCATATAATAATTTGTGTTGCTAATGAGCCACAATTTCCTTTGGATAATAGTTTGTGCTCCTATTAATTCATGATCTCGTTCACATAATAATTTGGGCTGCTATTAACTCATGATCTCCTTCATATAATAATTTGTGTTGCTAATGAGACACAATCTCTTTTGATAATAATGCGGACTGCTATTAATTCATGTTCTCCTTTATATAATAATTTTTGTTGCTAATGAGCCACAATCACTTTTGGATAATAATTGGGGCTGCTATTAATTCATGATCTCCTTCATATAACAATTTTTGTTGCTAATGAGCCATAATCTCTTTTGGATAATAATTTCGGCTGCTATTAATTCATGATGTCTTTCACATAATAATTTGGGTTGCTATTCATGATCTCCTTCATATAATAATTTGTGTTGCTAATGAGCACAATCTCTTTTGTATAATAATTTGGGCTGCTATTAATTCATGATGTCTTTCATATAATAATTTGTGTTGCTAATGAAGCACAATCTCTTTTGGATAATAATTTGTTCTGCTATTAATTTATGATCTCCTTCATATAATAATTTGTGTTGCTAATGAGCCACAATCACTTTTGGATAATAATTTGGGCTGCTATTAATTCATGATCTCCTTCACATAATAATTTGTGTTGCTAATGAGGCACAATCTCTCTCTTTCTTGTTCTCCTTCTTCTTTTACTTTTTCTTCTTCTTTGTCGTTGTTGTCGTCGTCGTCGTGTTGTGTTCCTTTAGTATGTGGGCAACCCTAATCACTATTCTGCTAATCAAGCTGATCCTCTCTCTCCTGAATTAATACGTCCTATTATTGTTGCATTTTCTAAGCCACCTTTCCTCAGTATGTACCCCAGTAATTCCAACTGTCTCTTCCTTGTGTTGATTATAATTTTTTTTTTTTTTAAATATTTTATACAGGACTTGCCTTATGACTAAGTTGGATCCGCACATCTTTGGCCCTATGGCAGATTTAGCTCACTAAATATACATTTACAAATGTCACCTTTTCGTACTGACTAATACTTACGCGCGTGTACTTTCTGATTTTTTCAGTTAAACGAAATTTTATTTCTATTTGTTACATTATAAATCAGTGGAAATACGTTTGCACCCAGTGACGTTTTCACAGTGTCCAAATTTATATCCCGTGACAATTTTCCTTTTTTTTCTCAAGCAATCGACCATGTGCCAAGTTCGGCGTCAAAGCGAACGCGCAGGCCCTGCACACATGGGTAGACGCTACACATAAACAATCGAGACACTCTGCGCATAGATAGAACTTTATATATGCACGTCACTCCACAGACACAAATGCACGCAAACCTTTGTCGGGCTATTTTATTTTACTATACAACGGACTCATTGCTTACTGTCTCCCCCAACTGCCCTACTCATATTACTGGCTAAGCTAGACGTAGTAACTAATCTAGATATATATCTTCTTTTATGTACCGTAGGCGATCATGACTCTCCACAACTTCCTTTCCTTTGTAGCTCTAAGCAATGTTTTTATCCTTATTATCTCTCCCCGTCCCTATTCTAACATCCATTTTTCTCACCATCAATAAGTAGTTTACTCGATGCTTCACTGTGCACCTCTTGCGTCCTGTGGGTGTCAAATTTTCCAATCCCTCTTTCCTTATTTTGTGTCCTAGAAATCTCATGTATCCTCTTCTAACACTAAGTACAAATGTCTTTTTATTCTATTTTCCTTTAAATTTTCCCATTACTTAGAGATTCCGTCCATGGTATTCTCAGCATCTTTCTGTAGAGCTACACTACGTTGCCACAAGTCTCCTCTTCATCTATAAGGAAATTGTCCACCTTTTACTGCCATGTAAGTAAACTGATATTATTTAGTTATTCGGAAAATAATGTCTGATTTTAGAAGAAAGTTTTATTTCTTGACTTAATGTATTTAAGCTGTTTAAATCAGTAAAATAGTAACCCTGAGGAGACACGGTGGTGTAATGGATAGCGGCTCAGATTGAGGTATCGGAGAGCCGAGTTCGAATTCCACTCGGATCCATTACATTCACTTACATACTAATACCTTTGGGAAAGGTATGAATTCTTTTCTTCTTCCACCCCCCAGCTATGGATAAATAGCAGGACAAGTCAGGTTCTATAGCCTTGGATGGCAAATGGTCTACCGCTGTAAGAAATGGCAACCTACTGCAGGAAAAAAATCTGCCTCTTTAGTGATCGTATCACGCATGGCACATAACTGACTGATATTCACTTACGGGCTAATATCCTTTGGGAAGGTATGAATCCTCTTTTCTCCCCCCCCCCCTCAGCTATAGATAAATAGCAGGACCGACCGGGTTCTATAGCCTTGGATGGCAACTGGTCTACAGCAGAAAGAAATGGCAACCTACTGCGGGAAAAAATCTGCCTCGTCACTCATGTATCGAAAGATACATGATCGCCTTAGCGTGTATCATGCATGGCATTTAACTGACTGACTGAGCATCTATATATTTCCACTGTCGAATTACAAGTTTATTTGTGCATTTACAATCAAACTGTAAAGCTTTGGAAACCAAAAAATCTTTGAATGCAGTCTTTGCATATTCTTTGCAACAGAATGGCCTTTGGCTTAAAAATTGTCTAGATTCTTGAAAAAGTGGCAGTCAGTGGGCGAGAGATCAGGGGAATATGGGGGATATGGTGAAGTCTGGCATCCCCAGTCGGTGAGCTCCTGCTGCGTCATCCTGGAAAACTATGACCGATCAATATCATGAAGTAGAATTGGACATCGTCGATTAACTAGTGCCAGTCATGTTTTACTTCCAAACTTCGGCAGTGATTCTCTGGTTAGATTCTAGAAATCTGTCATGGATAACGCCTAGGGTGGACTAACAGAAAGTCACCATAATAATAAAGTTGGTGACATTTTAATTTTGGAAAATGTCTGGGTCCTTCGTCGTTAAGTCGATCGATTACGATTACCATAAAGGATCCATTTCTCATCATAAGTCACTGTTCGATCAAGAAATGGATCATTCGAATTTCGCAGATGCAGCATCGAACTCAATTCAAAACGTTGAACTCTTTGACTTTATATACAACCATTTTATTGAGTTTCTTCACCATGGCGAATTTCTTGAGATGGTCCAAGTATATTGTTCTCGTTCCACTCTCGTTAATCCACGGGTGTATATTGTTCTCGTTCCACCTACCATGTCTAGGGATATCTTGTCTTATTTTTAGTACTGCTCAGTTATTGCTCACCCTGTTTCGACTGAGATTGAACTCACAATTGCTACCTCGCCAAATTCACGAATCAACGCTTTAATTAAATAGGCTATTTTCCTGCGGTAGAGTTGATTATCTCGAAATATTTTTAAGTTTTCAGAACTGCAAAAATTTGGCCAATTTTCTTTTCTGCTATCAATTATCTTTATGATGTAATGAATATGCATAGACCTGGGTTCCCCCTCACAGTAATATGATTGGCTGGTGTCAGCCATAAATACAGACTGATGTGGAGGTACAGAGACGACGCCTATGGATGATGAATATTGACTACGCCTATTGCCTACGCCTATTGCCTACCACTACGACGAGGACCAGTCCATTACGGTTACCTGCTAGATTGTTTTACTTGGTTACAGTAGTCAAAAACCACTTTGCTACTTCGAACAAATATATCCGTTTCCGGGACATATCACTTTTTGTTTTAGCTGATCAATTATTTGATTTTAAGAAATAACTTTATTTCGAAATGCACAGATTATTTAAAAAACTTTACAAAAATCAATACCTTTCTTCTTTCAGGCTTTTCTCTTTCTCGGCCTTTAAACTTGTCTTATGTGGTAATATACAAATTAGATGCTATATAAGTGGGAAGAGTTCTACACTCGTGAGTAGAGTTATCTTTCTTTGACTACATACTTGCGAGTACGATACACGACACAACATCTTATTTCATTCCTTCCCACCTAGTTCAATCTAAATAAATAAACGGTAAATTCTTCCTCTCCGCCCGTATGTCTGAAACCCCCCCCCTCTAACTCGGGATACACTTACTCTACATAGACATATTAAATGTCTTTGGAATCAAGATGATAAAATGATTGAAAATCTGCCCTTAATGCTCGAACATCCAGATGAAGTGGGAACAGTTAAAATTTTAAAATAATTGGAAAAAATTTTGTGATTTTAAAAGTTTTTAATTTGTATTGAGTTTAAAGTAACTCAGAAACTTCGTGAATTAAAAAAACGTTTTAAATTCAGTTTAAAATATCTCTAAAACTTTGTGAATTGAGGAAACTAATTTTATTTCTTCAAAATGACAGGAAATCGGAGTAAAAGTGAGAGGTTTCGTGACGTGAGGTCTTGAAGTTCCACGGAGTTTGTGATTTGAAGAACTCAATTTTCGGCCTGAATTGGAATTACGGCCTAAATCGGATTTTGGCACAAATAGGTCTTTTGGGTGGGATTGGAATTATATACAGGATCAGAGTTAAGGTGAGGTTTTGAACTTCCATGCAGTGAATTAAGGAATTTACTGTTATTTCTTCAAAATTATCATTCCTGTTTTCTAAGTTGGACCAGAGATTTCTTTAGTTTTGGGTTGGAGCTAGCTTAAAAGTCTGCACGGATATTGGCTTTATGTTAGTCTGTAATAAAATTCTCTGTTCTTCTCTTGCCTAACGTTTCTTCTTTTTCTTCCTCTTCTTCTTCTTGTTGATGTTGTTGTTGTTGCTGCTGCTGCTGCTGTTACCGCCGCCGTTTCCCTTCAGGACGTGGGTGATCATGTCTCTCCACAATTTTTTTGTCCTTTGTAGATCTTACAAAACTTTATATCTTTTCGCTATCTCTCCTAATCTTTGTTTTGCTAACAATTTACGCAAGCTCGTTAAGCAGGTGATGCGCTGCTTTCCTTTGTCCCTCTTTCTTTCAATATATGCTGTCAGTATCAAAATTCTAAAGGCCTCTTTCTTCATTATGTACTCTAGAAATTTCAACTATCTCCTGATTTATGTTATCCTTTTTGTTTTCATTTCTAAAACTTCCTCGTTGTTCACATATTCAGTCCATGGTATTCCTAGCTTCATTCTGCAGAACCACATTTCTGTTGTGGTTTTTACAGTTATTAACTCTGTTGCTTGACGTCACTTCTTTATCAGTGATGAGATTGACCAGCATTCACCGCCATTAAGAAAAAATTGATATTACATAAAAGTTGAATACTCTATTCTTTGTTTTTAACAGAATTTTCCTGTTTCTCAATACTTTGCTTAGCTTTTGGAAGACACCTTTCTCTATTTCTGTTGCCTCAAGATCTTTCTTCATCTGCGTCCAGCATTCACTAATATTTAGATTAACAATGAGTTTATCTGTCTATATTTTTGAGATGAGGTATTGTAACTATTTACACTATTTACATGGATCGGACTGTTGTCCTCAACTTTATTGCCATACTCATGAGGTTTCAGTCGTTGTCCGCCCCGACCTTCTTCAGGTGATATACGCTGGAATTTCGAATCGAACCATTAATTTAGTTCACTGAGGTAGATTGTTCTAATTCCACGTGCCATGCGTTATTGGATACCTCAGTATTGGTTAATTCCCTTTAAGCACTCCAAGTTTTTGTACCCTCCGCTGTGACCAGTTATTGAACTCACAACTCTTTGGCTTAGGTCCAAAAAGGGCATGGAAAGTGAAATTAGAAAAATCAACCGACCTATCGGTTATCCAATTCGAAAAGTAAAGGCAACACCAGTGTATAATCGACCTAGCCATCTTGTGTAAATTGATGACAAAATTTGAGGGGACGTTAAGAAGTCCAACATTGTTAAGAGCTGCAAAAGATAGGAGGCTTCTGTAAGCTGGGATGTGCGGGTGGTGAAATGGCTCGCAATTGTTAATCGGAGAGCTGAGTTCCAGTTCTCGTTATGTTCGTTATATTCACTTTCGCGCAAATATCCTAGGGAAAGATATGAATCCACCTCTTATCTCGCCGGTTATGAGTTAATTAGAAAGATTAGTGTTGAGATGTTGAGTGTTTCCACGTGCGTGTATTGAAATAAGGGCAAACACATACGTAGGGGAAAATACTGGTATATCTGAAGAGGTATTTACAACAGAGATATTAGTAGTCAAACGAACGCAGGTTAGTCAGTAACAATCAGAAAGAGTATAAAGTCCAACTGTATCTTCCGGTAGAGAGACGGAAGTGTGATGGTCACCTGATCTTTCCAGAACTCTATAGAACTGTCCTATTAGTAGTAGAGAGATCAGTCCATTCTGATGAGAAGGTGGGTGCGCCCCAACAATTAGTATGACTGAAACTTTAATATCTACAAAAAATTCTTACAATCTATAAAATATTCTCTGGCTTTAAATGACCTGCAAAGCCATAGAAAACAAATCAAGATGGAGAGTTGTGGAAAGCCATGGTCGCCTACATCCTGAAAGGACATGGCACGTAGAAAAAGAAGAATCATACCCTAGTTTTGAAAGTAATAAAGGAAAGAGCGCGAGGAAATTTTACGCACAGCTAATATTATTCGCAGACAATTATATACTTTTTATATGCTCTCCTTCTCCGAATAATATTTTTCTTACATGCGTATATTCTATTATATGACCTCTTTCTATCAATAATTTTTTCTCACACTTGTATATCTTTATAAGCTTTTTTTTCTTTATTTATATTTTCTCACACTCGTATATTCTTTCATATGCTCTCCATCCCAGATTAATATTTCCTTACATTACCCTCCCATGTCTACTGTAATTTCTTGTCATCCGACTCTCCTGCATTTTGCTTTTACACGCCCTTTTTTCCATTTTTCAAATCTTACCCTGTTTATAAGAGAAACTTTTTCCCATTTTCTTCTTCAACCATCAACACCAGATTGTTCGAATATTACCCATTTCTCTAATCTGCCTGTATCTAGTCTTATTACTTCTTTTATTCTATCCTCTTTTTACTATTTCACTCGCATACGCCTAAGCAATATTCACAGATGAATTCATTTCGAGACACGCGATCACAAACAAATTTAATCAATGGGTAAGAACTTATATAAAACTTCCATAAGGAAACATGACTTCTCAGCACCAATTTGATTGTCGCTAATTCCTATGGCAACACGGAATTAACCAATCAGAACATCAGTCACCTCTTCAAGTTCTTATAATACTGACTTCTGTTTCGTTTGCTTTATATGTCTTTCGATGACAGGTAAGAAATTTTTCTTGTTCTTATAGCTGCTATTATTTTAAAACTTAAGATATTTTCTGTTCTCAATCAGTTGCATTTATTTTATTATTTGTGCATTTTGCCAAATGTTCATTTCAATTTCATTTATGTTTTTTTTAAATTTAATCACAGCTAAAAAGTGATACATCTATCCAATCTATGCACTCTCACCTACTTATAGGCATGTTCAAATACGACTTTTGTTTTGTTTTTGGATATTTGAGAAGCTGTGACAGCAGAAAGGGAAACATTTCTATGAGTCGAAAACTGCTTTATCTTTCCAGGGAATTAGCGAACAGCAATGATCACCACCCATCCTACACTTCGAATTAGATCTGGGAATTAAAATTTGTAAGAATTTGTTCATTTTTTTCACATTTAATATATCTAAAAAATCAAACAATATTCACACACACACAGACACCTTGACAAACACAATCATCCCATACACGTGCATACACACAGAGACACAGACACACACAGATATATAACTTAGTTTTAAGGTATACTATATTTATGTCTTGAATAATTTGTTCAGTTTTTCACATTTAATTTATCTAAAAATCAAACTATATTCACACGCACGCACAATCATCACCCCATATATATATATATATATATATATATATATATATATATATATATATATATATATATATATATTATGTATATTTTCTTTTTAAAAATATGATTCCATCGCGACATAGAAAATTTCTATGTTTCAAAACTGAAACTAAATTTATAAATTTAATTTAAACTTAAAATCTATAATCTCGTTCCATTTTACAGTTGTCGTTTTATTGTTTTTTTTTTAAGTGCCAGAAATATTTAGATAGGGACGTTTGATTTCGGTATTTATTATTATTATTAAAGGACGTTTGATGTTGGTTCCACCTTCTTTTGAATTCATTTCGTGCGCATCTAATGTAGAATTTAGCTACGTCTGGATCTTTCAATAGATGAGATATTGCATTGATAAATTACTGATTCCGTACGGCATTTATTATTAAGAGGACAGTTTTGAGGATTTCTAGTTACATAATTTTTCTTTATCTTAATTTCTTTTTATTTTAGGATCTATATTTTTTTGAATTTGGTATAAATGTTTATTTAAGATATTAGCATTATGTTTCTTAATAATCATTTCTACGTTTTCAGTACAACTGTAACTTAATTTTAGGGGATTTTTATTAAAAATTGTACTGAGTTTATTATCTCTCGGAAAATGTTTATCAATTAATGCAAGGAAGTTTTGTCCTTATTTCTTTCTTACCATTTTTCTATTTCTATTTTTTCTATGGCGTCCATTTTCATTTTTTTTTCTTTTTTAATAGAATTGAGTTTTGGGCATTTATAGCCACTATTCTTTAGAGATTTATAAAAGAAATTACCAAGTCCATAGAATATTTTCTCATTTGCTGAATTAGTACTTATTCTTTTTTCAGTCGATGAAGGCATATGCTTGATTATAGATGGAGGATGATTAGACTTAGGGTGTATATACAAAGGATTAGTATGGGGCTTTTATTTGGAATCATATTTTTTAAAAAGAAAATAATTATAATATTTTGCTCTACAGTTTGTATCGAGCACTGATTTTTTTATTTTTAAAATTTATAAAAATATTTTTATTTTATGTTTTTGCTAAGAACACCGGATTATAAATCTTACTGATCTTTCTTATTATTTTAATATATGTATATATACATATATATATTTAATAAATGCGAATGTCAGCGTGTTACTTTGTCAACTTTACTCCTTGAGGCCGTAGCCCAACATATTCCATTTAGAATCAGTTTAACTCCAACAGCAAATTAAAAACATTTGGGCTGTATCCTGAAATTTTGGATTCTCAAATTTTTATTACTGCAGTAGTTTTCGGCGATTTATTTTTACTTGACTTTTTGCAACGAATTTTTTTTTGCACGATAACAATTTTTACAACTTGGAAATAAATTTGGGAATAATCGAAATTAATTGCAAAATCCAGCGAAAGTTACCTATGAAATAAAATAATTGTTTGTACTTAAAGTAAGGACCTACGTACATCAAATTGTTTTTAAATTAATTGACGGCAGAAGGATTATCGTTGAACATTTAAAAGGCAATCTTAAATATTAATACAATACTTAAATACAGCGATCAATTTTGAGTTGTTTTGTAGTCTATCGCATCTACTCCTTCCTACCTATTCTGATGAAGGCTCAATAGAGAGCCTTCTGCTACCTTACATGTCACCCCAACATGCAGACTCATAAACCCAACCGAAATTGAACTAGGTAAAATTAGTAAAATGATATTAGAAATAATCAATTCAGAGCTAAGGAAGAATTTAGGAGTAAATTAGTGGAAACATTCAAAAACAAATACAGACTGGGTCCGCAACATAAAAAGAAAACATAATTGTCAACCTATACAATTAGACGTAAAAGAATTATAACCTTCTATAACAGAACACATGCTAGATAAGGCCATCACCTTAGCTCAAGAACAAATAAGACTAAATACAAACGAAATCAATGTCATTAAACACGGCTGTAAATCACTACTATTCGACAATGAAGACGCATGTATAAACAAAAAAGGGATATTGAACACTACAATGGGAAGCTTTGACGGTGCAAACACCTGCGAACTCATAGGCATATATTTACTACACCAACTAAGTAAAATAAATGATACAGGAATCTATAGGGACGACGGTCTCATAATCTTAAGAAACTGTAACAGGCAAAACATTGACAGGCAAAAAGCTAGAAAGGCAATAATAAAAATTTTCAAAAATATGGGATTCGACATAGACATAAAAACTGACCTAAACGAAGTAGATTTTCTAGATGTTACCTTCAACCTAAGAAAAGGTACATATAAACCATACAGAAAACCCAATGATAAACCATTGTCTATACACACATCTTTCAATCACCCGCCATCTATCATCAAGCAGATACCAAAACCAGTTAACCGTAGGCTTTCTGACAATTCTTCCAATGAAACCATATTCAACGAAGCTAAGAAAGACTATGAAACAGCCCTAAAAGATAGTGGATTCCCGGCAACACTCACATACACACCACAGAGGACAAAAAGCCAACAGGAAGAGAAACATGATATGGTTCAACCCACCGGTATCTGTCTATATTTCTGAGATGAGGTATTATGTACACCATTTATATTGTTCGGACTATCATCCTCATCTTTGTTGCCATATTTCTCACAACGTTTCGGCCGTTGTACGCTCCGGCCTTCTTCAGGTGTTTGAAATGTTGAACTGAACCTTTTATTTTAGTCTACTCCAGCGAGCGAAATAAAGGGTTCAGTTCGACCTTCCAACTACCTGAAAAAGGCCGGAGCGTACATGGTCGAAAGGTGTGATAAATATGGCAACAAAGATGAGGATGATAATCCGAACAATGTAAATAGGATTCAACTCACCGTACAGCAAAAACGTAAAAACAAACCTAGAAAAATATTCATCAAACTCTTATACAAATACTTCCCGAATCAAACTCCCTCCACAAAATATTCAACAAAAACACAGTAAAAATCAGCTACAGTTGCACTAAGAACATGATATAAATAATGAAAAGGCACAACAGGAAAACTATTAACAAACCACCCGAACAAATTAAACCCACATGTAAGTAACGAATGTCTCTTAAATAGTAATTTCTTACAAAACAATGTAATATACCAAGCCACGGTAAAATTATCATATAATGAAGAAAAAATATACATTGGAATAACTGAAGGACCCTGAAAAGAAAGAAACTATGCACCCAAAACATCTTTCACAAATAGTAAATACGCGAACAGCATAATGCTTTCCAAGTATATCTAGGAAATTAAAAGGTAAAGGGCATCAGCCTACAACTATCAATCCATAAACTAAAAACTCTGCTTAGAGGAAAAAATAACTATAATAACCTCCCCATACCAAAACAAACTGTTAAATAAACGATCAGAACTCACCTCAAATGCAGACACGAAAACAAATTTTTACTACGTTACTTAAATATCGAAAACTGAAAAGAATAAATTAAAATAAGTAAAATAAAAATAAATAAACAAAAAAAAAGTAAAATAAATTAATCTAAATAAATAAATAAAGTAAATAATAAACAAATTAACAAACCACTCCCGCCAAAATAACCGTAAGAACACTACCCACAATGCACTATTGACCCATATATACAGTCGAGGAAAAACACAACGCATGTGGCCTGATAATTGCGTTTAGCATGAAACAGTTTGTCGCCTCGAATGTTGACTTCAATTTTCATATATATATATATATATATATATATATATATATATATATATATATATATATAGCTTTATTAATACAAATATAGAATTTGTCACTTAGTTGATTTATGTTTAATGTTAGATTCTGCACCCCGACTCAAGAGTTTCGTAGACCAAGCTTTTGTAATCGTTCGGTTCCCACGTCAGGAGTTTTCGGCAATTGACTGTCGATTTTCTCATTTTCTTGGTACAAATTTTTATACTAAGTTAAAAATAATTTATGCGCTATTTATTGTTGTTAGGTTGATTTTTTTTTCTTTTTGTGTGTGGTTATGTACACGTGCGTGTTCCACCCGTGCATGGTAATGGTGGTTTTAGCCATTTCCACATAGGAAGCATTGGGAATTCATTAACCAAAGTGTTGACTGTTGCTGTTGGTTGAAATTTATAAAATATTTTTCTTAAAAATAGGTTTTCAGGAAAATGACCTTCTCAACTGTTATCCCTCTTTCTTATATTGATGGGTATTTCATTTGTAAAATTTTGTTTTTAGTGGAAGGTCAACATCTTGCTTATACGATTCCCTTCTAGTTACATATGCTACTCACTTTAGTTGTTATTGTTAGAAATCTTTCAGTTGGTGTGGGTTTTGTTATTTGGTATACCTCTGTGATCTTGTTGCTACAGTCTGATGAAGAATTTTATAGGATCTGATGAAGAATTTTATTTTTTTAAATCTAAAGGATTTATTCGCTTGGAGCCATTTTTATCCCTAATCTGAGAAAACGCTTGATATAGAAGATAGTTTGGGAATTTCAGACAGAGATTGAGGCAATGTATTGACATCCCCATGAGAGTTTATATCTGACAAGACTATTTAAGAATAATTTCTTAGATTAATGTTGTGGTTTTGCAACAACTTGCGGTGTTGGGCAAAACTATCACTACTGTAGTGGAAAGTTTGGTGGTTACCATTTATTTAATGGTGTTGACAGCCCAAATCAACCCATACAATTTTTTACTCTACGAATATGTTAAACAAAATGCAAAAAAAAAAACAAAAAAACAAGAGAAACAACAAGAAACATTTGTGATAAAAGACAAAAGGCAAATATTTGAATAACAAGTAATTTTCAATATATTTTTCTAATGAAAATATTTTACAAAATGTTGTCGATTTTTTTTAGGTCAAATCTTGTTTAATTTATGTTGAACTCAAGTTTGGTGAAAGATTAAATTTTGTTAATGTGTTCTGATTTGAAAGGATATTTGTTAGAATCTGTTATTGAAAATTCTGTAAATTAATTGCAAGAGAAAAATTTACATTTAAGAATTTACTGTTCATTTGATGTCACAATGCTCACTGGCAAGTGTGAATGAGTTTCTGTTTTTATTTGCTTCGAGTGGCTCACAGAGACTTGGCGCGAACTTGGATTTCAGTCACGAGCTGTAAAAATTAGTTAAGCGTGGGTGGATATTCACGCCTACTTGTATATTTATTAACCAATGAAGGCTCGAGATTTTTTGAAAGTGTGTATGAAGTTGAAAGTGTTCTGTGATCCACTTTTTGCACAGATTTTACCAAACTATTTTTAGATATTGGAATAATGTAGAATTTAGGTTCTACACAACCGTAGCCTGTTCTATGTTCGATCTCCTTACACTTATACTAAATTAGTTATAACTGATTCATGCACATAAGTATTTGAAGTGGTTAGAATTTATTAATTCTATATACTGAAATGTTATAATTGATTCAGAGTATTGAAATTATTATGAGTCTTTCAGAGTACCCACCTTTGAATGGGCTCCTTGGCATTGTTACAACGACCCTGTGACTGGCTGAAAATCAGAAAGCCCCTTAATGAATCTGTTTTGTCCCGATCTGCACGCCGTGTTTGAATCTTTCTTCCTCTTTCCCACCTTGGGTTTCAACGAGTAGCACGTACAAAAAAACTTATATCGGAAAAATCTTCACCAATAGATCTGTGGAATTCGATATTATATCGTCTACTCTAATGAAATATCTTCTCAATCATCAGGAAGTCCGAATTCCGAGACATCGCTGCCACTACCACAAAAACAAGAAATCACAAGACCTCAAAGAACTGTTAACAGGACGTTTCTTTTCTGTAAAACGATAAGCCCGTAAAATCCATTTTTTGCAACACCATTATTCTAAACCTTCTTCCTTTCTCATTCTTCTGTTATACTCATAAATTATTTGAATCTCAAAGGTGTGGTTTTGTTCTTTTTTTCGCGCTGTTTCACGTCGCTTAATTATTCTTTTTTCTACAGCGGTAATTACTTATCTTTTCGAACAAAGTTAAACGGGTGAAATACCAACAAGTGTACATGAATCATAGATCATAGTTTCTGTTTTGGAAAAAAATATCTACTTCTTAGAAAACTTGGTAAAGAATATTGTTTTTTTGTTCAAGATTGTTCTTATGCTAACTGTGAATACCTCTGTTATCAGTCTAACCCCCATCACAATCATCAGCTTTTTTTTACAGTAAGGCTCACCCTGTACAAGAGTCGGGAGCCACTCGAGGTGGAGATTTACGTTAAGGTGCAGTTTATATGGATAGAAGGGAAAGATAACGGTTAACTCTAGACTTGAACAGGTTAAGATTGTTTTGATCGGGGAAACACCCTCTTGGGAGTCTGTTTCATAGGGCAGTAGTTCGCGGGAAGAATCTGTTTGAGTGGAGCTTACTTCTCCCCGGTGGAATATGGAGCGAATGTGGGGGGTTTGTTAAAATGGCATGGCGGGTCCTAGCCGTGAAGGTTAGACCTAGTGGAACCAAGGAATGTCGTTCGTTCGAGCACTTTCCATGATAGTACCGATAGAACAGTGAGAGACTTGTCACATCCTACCTGTGAGAGAGTTGAAGGTGGAAAATAATGCACTATTTACATTATTCGAACTATTGTCCTCATCTTTGTTACCATATTTATCACAACGTTTTGGCCGTTGTACACTCCAGCCTTCTTCGGGTGGTTGTAATGTCGAAATGAACCCTTTATTTCGCTCGATGGGGTAGACTGTTCTAATTGAACGTGCCATGTCTAATGGATGTCAGTTATCAGTTATCTCCGGTTAATTCCCCTCTCCAACTTCTCCACTGCCTTAACCAGGTATTCAATGAATTTAACTAACGCCTTTATCCACTGTGCCATGTGTCCTTGAGGACATCTGTGTATGCATTTCTGGGTATTATAAACCTAATGTCTTCAGGAACCAAATAAAGATTTTCATTTTTTTTTCAGCTCTAAAACAGCAAAAATGAAAGTGGTTATTTTACTGCTGTTTTGGTTCTTGGCTCAAGTTGCATGCAACGAAGTAAAGAAAAATGGTAAGTAAAGAAAAATACTTTTAAAATATTTCCTTAACATTTTCTATGAACTTTTCAAACAGTCTTCATTCTTTATTCATCTTCATCCTGTCTATTCGTTTAGCCTAAACGACAGAGAGAAATCTGATAGACTTGAGATTCAATCTTTAAACTATCATCTGTTTAATATTTTGTTTTTCATCTTTTGTTTTAATGGATTTTTTTTCGACAAAACTTACTGAGAAAACGGCATTGATTTTAAACTTGAACAATAGGTTAATGGTGATTCTTGTTACAAGATATTGTTTTACTAAACTGTAGAAGACTGGCATTTAAAAAACGAGACAACAATAAACAAAAGATCTAATGAAAATATTGCTTCCTTATCTACCTCGTCCTGGGTATGACATCTAGATCCAGCAGTAAGGCCTCGGATCGGGAAGTTTTGAAACCACCTCTTAATTGCTGTTGTTCCCAGGTTCACCCTGACTCGAGGTGGTAATATCTGTTAGGGTCCCAGTTATGGGTAAATAATTAACCCGCAAACTCGAATCAAAACATTATGAAAGTGTAAAAATAGGTTTTAATAACAACAATACATTTTTGAAAAAAATATTACCAGCAATATATTATTACTAGCAATACATTTTTGAAAAAAAATTAGAAGCAATAAAAATCTTGTTGGCATTAAATAACTCATTGAGGTTGATATGCCGTAAACCAAACCAAACCAAACCAAACCGAATTCATGTTTACCAATAATTATTTTAAGGAACATTTAGCGCAACAGTTGCATTTCTTTAGTAATTTATTAAGTTTTCACTTCATATTTCTATTAAAATCGGTTTATTTACCATTTCAAGCAAGGCGATAATACAACTAAGATGCAAAGTGTTACTGAGAGTGAAAGAGAATGATAAAACTATAGTGAAGAGAAAGAACAATAAGTTTCAGGAAGACATTATATGGCGATTGACTTTGCACTTAAATTTTTGAAAATCATAGGCAACTGAAATTTATGAGACCGGAAGAGAGGGGTACAGGTAAGAAGTGCGAGATAAGAATCTATTAGAATAGAATTTATGGTTATATCAAGCTATTTCAACCGTAAAACTATGAGACCTAGTTGCCAATCTAGTAATACGTTTAAATTCATACGGTCGGGGTACCAAATATAAGACCTCGTTAGAACAAATGCCATGAAAGAGAGGACATAGTTGACACACGTCTCAGAGGTGGGATAGTGACTGAGGTCGAGATGCCAGGTCAGGACCGCTAACATTACAGAACATTTTTTGGTGCTGTCCACATTCTAGGCATATGTAGAGAAGGAACACTAGATCAGATATGACAGCAAAGTTCAATGTACGGAAAAATGGTGGATTTATAAATGTGCAACCGAGAAAAATTGTCTGGCACGGCACAGTAAAACAAATTTCCTAGCAGCAGACCTAGCAATTGATTCAATATAATCTCACCACTTCATGTCAATGGAAAACGCGTGATCAAGAAGTCGCAATGGGTTGCTGTCCTGGAGGTTAGCATCAGCCATACTGACGAAAGGTAAATAAGTTTCTGTCTGGTGATCAGAAGATAGCAGTTTCATTTTGGGGGCGTTAACATTTACAAGGTATTTCTTTCCGAAAAGTTAAAAAAGAAAACCGATTGAAAATTCTGGAAGCGCTTTACATCAAAGGACGGCAGTCCTCTCAATAAAATGTATTTCAGTGTAATCACACACGTGTTAAAATGCTTTCGAATTACGAACTCGTATAAGGCCATTTTAGTTAAGTAATAAATAAAATCTGTTCCACAGACATAGTTTGTGAATTCATTTTAAATCCAAGATTATTAACAACATAAATGCTACAATGGCTACATATCTCATTTCATCATTTCTTAAAAGCAACCAACAATAAACAAAAGCACTCGGGATATAAAAACATCATTTTGGCAAGTTTCTTTAAAGTTTCTATGTGGCATTATTTAAGACTGGGAGAAACTTATAAAAAATGACGATAAACTACATCCGGCAGCAATACCTCCGATAGGAAGATTGGAGGTTTTGAGGGACATGGAACTACCTCTTGATTGTAGTTGTTCCCAGGTCCACCTAATCCCGGAGTGGTAGCACCTGTTAGGGCCCCAGCTATGGACACATAGTGAACCCACCAAACACTACATATTTATATGAAAAAGTACCAACAATACATATTTATAGTAAAATTACCTACTTTTAAAGCAAAATTTTACAGCAAAATAACCAGTAATACATTTTATAGTAGAATTAACAAGAATACATTTTATCTGTGGTTGAAGGCATACAAAATATATTTAGTTGAAACCATAAAATTGTGTTCAAAAGAGTTCGATTAAATTTCGGCATTAGATGACCCATCAGTAGTTGATATCAAATCAATCAATCAATCAATCGATCATAAAAAAATGCTTAGACATTCACTGTCCTTTCGATTTAATGTGGATATGCGGGTGTGTTAATGGATAAGTGGCACAGAATGAGAAAATGGAGATCAGAGTTCGAATTCAGTTCATGACATTCACTTACGCGCAAATACTTATCAGAAATATATGAATCTACCTGTTATCTGTTAGCCTTAGCTTAGATCAGCGTTTCTCAACCTTTTTACCCATTGCGTGACCCTTAAAATAAATGACATGTCTCAAGGAACCCCCTGCGCAAAAACAAAATTATATACCACATCTTTTTCATTTTATTTTCATCGTAGTTCACGTGGTAAATATTGTATATATTTTTGAATAACTGGTTTAAGGAAAAATTAATACTTCTTTGTCAACTTTTTCGGTAATGCTAAATAAGATTCATACTGTTCGTTTATAATACTTCATCAGGCAGTTTTGAGTCACACACAAAAAAATTCTATACTCAACCGTAAAAAAAATAAACATAAGTAACCAATATCATTGATACTTGTTAAATAAAGAAAAGGCTTGCTCACACATGTCAGAGATGGTTCGAGGTAATGCTTTCTCCATCATTGCAGCTGGCAGAGGTTAGAAAAAGTGTTTATTGTTACGTTGTTCTGGAATTGTCATCAGTGGTCAACTGTAATTGTTTTGTTTCGTAAATATATATGAAATAAAAAGTCAAAAATGCATTTGCTTATCTTACCTGTTCTCGCGGAAACCGTGGGAATCTTTTGTGCAACCTTAAGTTGAGAAACAATGGCTTAGATAGTAGAAGTGTATATTAATTTAAGTTTTTCTCTATTAGTAAAGTTCTTTTTTTATGGTAATATTATGCATTAAATAGATTTACCGTGGATTGTGAATTAGATAACACACTGATTAACTGATTTTGTGACGATTCCCGAGCACGATGCTTCGTGTGTTTTGCGTATAAACGGTTATTTGCGATACAGAAAGTACGCATGCGCAAGTATGAGTCATAATTACAATACCTCAACTCAGAATACCACCGGATGATGAATATTCCACCTGTAATTAAGGAATTGTTTTGAGGTCGACAGTTTTTTCAGCCGCATACTGTGGGTGGCAGCAATTTTTTTGTATCTGCCGATGTGTACGGTCATGGGCACCTCACTTTAAAAAGGCCATGTGCCATATCATGTCATCGTAGGTGTAGTGGTACTTTCTTTTTTATCTCTTGGATGTGTTTCTGTCTTCAGACAGAACACCGAAAATCTTTGACGGATGCCTGGTTACAGAGATTCCAACCCTATCGTAGTCCTCCCTGATTTAGGGATTAGTTTAATATCGACGACAGTGTAGCCGTAGTCATGGATACCGGGCAATTTTTAGCCGCATCCCATGTGTACGCGCATAGGCACACCATGTTTAAAAAAGACCATGTGTCATATAATTCCACCGTGAGAGCGGTAAATAACTTCCGACCAACAGCTATTGAGAGATGCCCGGAAGTGTCTATGATTTACTGGAGAGTACGCATTCTACAATTTACAATACATGTCTATATTTCTGAGATGAGGTATTGTAATTATTTACATTGTTCAGACTGTTGTCCTCATCTTTATTGCCATATTCACCTTCAACATCTGTCTCTATTTCTGAGATGAGGCATTGTAACTATTTACACTATTTACATTGTTCGGACTGATGTCCTCATCTTTATTGCCATATTCAGCTTCAAAATCTGTCTCTATTTCTGAGATGAGGTATTGTAATTATTTACATTATTTACATTGTTCAGACTGTTGTCCTCATCTTTATTGCTATATTCACCTTCAACACCTGTCTCTATTTCTGACATGAGGCATTGTAACTATTTAAACTATTTACATTGTTCAGACTGAACCCCACCCCCAAAAAAACATGACTATGATGACGTGTACATCTTAATCCTTGTGATAAATAGGGACACAGCCTTACTATACTAATGTTGCTGATGTGGTTTCTGCTGTAAGTAGGGTTTTACGGAGCCGATTTGCAAAGCCCTATGCCCAAGCAGTTTTGGATTTCAACCGTTTTACGTTTCGGCATTCTCCAGGTGATGAGAATTTCGAATTGGACCCTTTATTTCGTCCACCGGAGTAGATTGTTCTAGTTCGAGATATTTGTACATTCAGGAATACGACTTTAAGTTCTCATTGTTTTAAAAATTCAACTGACGGAAGCGTTTTGAATTTTGATTGGTTCAAATATTTTTAAAACTTGTTTGAATTTATATTTTAGGTAAGGACAATAACTAACTACTCTTATCCGATTTCTGGATAGAGATAAGTAAATTTGTTTTATATTTGACATTTGCATTTGGGAAACGCCTGTGTTAACTTAGTGTCAGAAAAGCAAGGCTGCCGACAGCCTGTGATAAAGAAACAACGAATTGTTGTATAATAAAAGCACAGTCAGAAAAGATATGAGTGTAGATCGTTCGTCTCTCTTCAGGCTTCTAATAGAATTCTATGTCTCTCGTGTAGAGGTTGCTTCACTTCAGAATTTGGCATGTGAAGTCAACGATCGAGTCATCGACGATACAACAATAACAAAGATCGTCGTCAAAAATCGGGCCTGGGAGCTGTCCTCCCTAGAAAGTCATTTGCCCATCCCCTGTGAAAATGTTATAAACTAATTTTAATGTGTAGATTTTCCTTCGCGGCTACCCTCCCGACAAAAGAATGTCTAGCGAAGGGGCCTGACAATAAAAGATTTAGCATGAGTTTAGCGAATTTGCAAGTCACCGTCGTCTCGATGGAGTCATGAAATATTTTTTGCGTATGAGAAATTATGAATTTCTCATAATGGAGATTTCACTTTTTTCATATTTTCAGACAGCTTCTCGAAGTCTAATTCTACGATAGTACAATAATTTTCATCCCTCCTGCGCTTATTTGTTTATAACGTTTTAAAAGAATAAAAAACATTAATGTAGATCAAATCTAGTTTATATTAGTTTTGGAACAAAATTTTGTAGCGACTTTCATTGGGTAGTGTTTTAACACGTGATTTCGTTTCATACGTGACTGAAATTTATGAAGGTCAGAGGCAGCTCAATGCATCTGTCTATAAGATCTGTGTTAAAAGTAAAAATGGAGGAAAATGAAATGTATCTCTGTCATTTGATTTTCTCTTAGTTTCGGAAAGGGAAAAATGTTGACCAAACAGTAAAAAAAGCTGTGTTGTTTATGGAGATTGTATCATAGCTGACAGTACTGTTTTTAAGTGATTCGCTAAGTGGAAATTTTGATTGGGAAAACTGAGAACATTCTGACAGACTTGCAGTCGTTGATCATGACCATAAATGAAATGCTGATTAAAACTAATCCAGGTCACATGGCATGGAACATTGAAGAGATACTGCCATATATATGAGCATTATAAGGCGCTTGAAAATAGATGAGCCGTTTATCGAGATGCTGCCATAGCTGAGGGTACTATTCGTAAGTTTTGTGCTAGGTTCAGAAGTGGAAATTTCGATCTGAAAGACCGTGACACTTCCAACAGACTTGCAGTCATTGATGATGACCAATTCAAAAATTATCAAAAATAACCCAGGTCATACGACTTGGAACATCAGAGACACACTCCTTATATCTCGTATAACTGCTGTAGAATATTTAGAAATGCTTGCAAACGGGGATCGCAATGATGTATGGGTGCATTGCGATTCAATGGAACTATCACAGGTGATGAAAAATGGATAGCTTACAACGGTGTGGAGTGAAGAAGGAGATGCTGTGTAGGCAGTGGGATTGGAAGGACATGTATTCCTAGATTTTTCCACAAACTCAAACGTTGAACTTCAAACAAGTCGAGCAATCAAAGGCGGTCATCAATGAAAAGCGTCTGGAATTGGCCAACTATAAGAGTGGCTATCTTCCATCAGGACAACGCCAAACCATACGTCTCTTTGCAGACTCGGCATAAATTGATGCAGTTTGACCACTCTAGGCTTACTACACCGGCCGTACCCACATGACCTCCCATCTTCGGATTACCACTTATTTCGATCTCTTTGAAACTCATTTATTGGGAAGAACTTTAGTCCTCTAGAAGCCTACAAAAACCACAGATCAGTTTCTGATCCAGAAATATGATGGAGGATAGAATCATGAAGTTGCTTCAGAGATGCCGAAAGTTAATTTTGTTGAATAAATCTATGTATAAATTTCTAAATATCTTCCTTGAAATTCACTCAAAAGAAAACTACGAACTTTTGCTCCAGCCCATTATTATATTTCCATTTAGACACACTTGGAAGTATCTATTTTTTACTCGTAAATTATTTATCAATAAATATATATTTTAATCGTGTTCCATATTTCCCCTCCTCACCTCTCATTTTTTTTTCTCTCTTTATATTCACTGTGTAAATTGTTTGTTTCTTTGTTCGTGTCGAAAGGCACGTAAACATTTTCCTTCTAACGAAGTGTTAGCTGAAAGGATTCCTGAAGGTAAAAATACTATCGTCTATTTTAAAAACTTTACACACACACACATATATATATATAAATATATTTACTCATTTACTATTCTTAGCAAATTCCATGCAAATTACCGCTTAAAAGGGTTGGAGGCTATTTATATTTTCTCGTTGAAGCCCTCTCTGTGTAAACAGGATTTCGAACTGAGCTTCCAACTAATTTCTATATGACCAAATTTTTTCCCTAATACATATTGTCCATCTCTTTTTAGTGATAATTCTATTTAATTTATTAACCTCGATTTCGCTCTGTTGGTCGAGGTTCAAACCGGTTAGCTAGCCCGTTTTTCAGTTTTACTTTTTATCTATTATCATCATGAGTGGTAATAAAAATAAATTTTGTCTTTTCATGGCGCTCATAAAATTTTGTACCACAAACCATATATATATATATATATATATATATATGTGTGTGTGTGTGTGTGAACTGACTTTCCGAATTGAAGAGAAGAAATGACGACACCAACTCACATAAAAATCCAACACAGAATTAAACGGAGACAAATCATGCGCGGCTAATTCTTCCTTCACTTATTGCAGCCAGGCAAGAGAGATCACAAAAGAGACGAACTCCAATTTAACTTAACACTCTGCAGATTACATTAAAGGCATAGGTGAGTGGAAAAAACGTGGCCGTCACCTAAGAAACGCATATGTGATATACTTAATTGGACGAAGGATCTGAAACATGAATTCTGCACAGTAAGACCTATGACTTACATGTCATCGAATCTTCATAAAGAAATACACGATTTCTGCAGTGCGGAAACTAAAAGATCGGATAATGAACGCAACGTTGAATTAAGAAGAATAGATCAAAGGTCAGCACTACTTGAGCGAACGGATTGGTTTGAAATTTAAAAAGACAAAGAGTATCATAAGAGAAAAAATTAGGGAGAAGGGAAAAGAGAAAACCTTATTTTATTTCAGAATTAAAACTGAAGCGGCGTTTTTGTTTCAAATTTTTCTTTCATAAAATAACGCATGTATCTTTCCACATAGAAATGTGAAGCACACATCGTTCCACGCATTCTCATATCTAAATGTTTTCGGGTATTGTCTAGTTGTAATTAAATCATGTTAATTTGTATTTTGGCATTTGTCGTTGGTCACAGTTGGTTATCGTTCCGAAATCGTGTATTTGACACTGCACTTAATCCTTCCACTGTGGAGCTGCAAACCTTGGAGTCTTTTAGATGACGAGTTGTTTTTTTTTATCTATCTATCTATCTATCTATCTATCTATCTATCTATCTATCCCAGGCTGTTCATGATCTATCTATCTATCTATCTATCTATCTATCTATCTATCTATCTATCTATCTATCTATCTATCTATCTATCTATCCCAGGCTGTTCATGATCTATCTATCTATCTATCTATCTATCTATCTATCTATCTATCTATCTATCTATCTATCTATCTATCCCATTATTTGTATTTATACGAATAAAATTATTGCTTTTTTTAAATTCAGCCTTGAAGCCCATCAAGCCGGAATGTTTGAAAAATATTGACGATAATGCCATCACCCAGAAATGTTTAACTCTGTCGCCTGATCAAACAGAGTAACGTCTTTATTTTAACTTTAATTTTCCGATCGAAAATATATTTGTCGGTTGCGTAAGAAACCAAGGTTGTGAGTGATTTAATTAATATTTCGATGTTTATTTACATCACCATCAATCCCTTGATGTCGCTCTTACTGGTTATTTATATGGAATTAAGTTCTTGTAAAAGACGAAGAGAAAAATTGTAAGAGTAAGAAAACGGATATATTAAAAAAGAGAAAGGAAGATAGAATTCGTCATGGCAGAACGTAGTAATGTCTTATTGACAACTTCATTTTGGGTCGGAAAATTCACAGAGCTATCAGTCGGGAACGAATAATTACCATAATTATATTTATTTGTATCAAAAAGTTTCCCACCAAATGTTCGGGCAGTTTGCATGTGATTCTTTCAGTTAGTGCGTCATTTAGCCTTGGCCAAAAATATAATTGATTCGGTAGAAGGAATTTGTGTTATCGATTTTGAACAATCGATAACAATCGATCTAAGTATCAATCGCTCAACTGGATTAACCCGATTATATAAGTGAATCAATTCTTACTAATCTTCTCAGTACATATGTATGTGACGATATTACTTCCGTTTGTAAATCCTGGCCTTCTGGCAAACGTTTATCTATATATCTTTTTAATCGCTATCACCACATGCAAAGCAGTAAAGTCACTAAAACACAAGGGATCACAGTTCTAAGTATGTATCTCCCAATTTATTTTTTCCTACCGGAAACGTAAACAAAGTAATTTAAACAAGTAGTGAACATTTTCTTTTGAAACCGGCAATATTTCCGATAACTATAAGCGTTATTTTTTGTGGGTACTCGTGTTTGAATCAGAATCTCAATTCAAAGAGGACGGGAAGTGTAACACTGAAGTCCGGAGGCACATTGGGATAGCGAAAGGTGCCTTCCAAAAGCTAAGCAAAGTATTAAATAAGAGAAAAAAATTCGTTAGAACCAAAGAAAAGAATACTGAAATTTCACATGATATCAGTCCTCCTATATGGCACTAAATGCTGGACAATCTCCTCACAGATGAAGAAGCGACTTGAAGCAATAGAAATGGGGTTCTGCAGAAGGATGATGAGAATATCACGGACCGAACATATTGGCATCGACGAAGTTTTAGAGAAAATGAAAAAAAAAAATAAAAAGAATCCATACAGATAGCATCAGATAGACAGTTACAATTTCTAGGGAACATATTGAGGAAAGTGTTGTGGTGTCCTCCCTCTAATGAGTCTATTGTAGACTCTTCCACTTACTATAAAATTAGTAGGAAAGTAAGCCTGGGGGGAGGGGGAAACAGTCTAATAGATTGAATGCTGGTCAACCGACACCCACTCACAAGTCGTGTAATACTCTTGTATTGTATTTACTGTTCAATACATGATTTATCTGCAACCTCTTGTTTTGTTATTTCTTAACCATTTACTTGGTTACAACAGTGTTATGGTCCGGTTCCTTTTACTACGATGATAGTCCAAGGTAGAACCAATAAAGAAGAACTCGAACACAGGTATGGAATAACACAGATATATTACAAACAGGAATATATACAGAGAAGTATGAACAATCAGGTTTAGTAGAGAGAACAGTGTAGTCTCGACTAGTATCACTATTCCAATGTCTTTGCAGTAATTGTCGGAACGCAACTCTGTTTCGGACTGCCTCTGACTCAACTCTTGACTCGACTTGAACTACTGACTCAACTTGAACTACTGACGCTCTTGCCTACTCCTGAGGTGCAGTATTTATTAAGTATGGAATAGTCCATTATTATTATTATGGGTAAGATCCCATAAAAAAACAGAAAGAGAGCTTGGAAAATTTGATACTCACAGGGCAGAATGAGAGCAACAGGTACAGAGTAAAAAACGTATAAGCTAGCTTGTGAGCTGGAGTTAATGGATGGCATGGCAGATCAAGGCTTAGGAGAAATAACAAAAAGACCAAATTTACTAAGAGCTACAAAGATCAGGAAATTGTATAGAACCATGATTACCCACGTCCTGAAGGAAGAAGAATTTCCTGAAAATTAATATAAAAATATTTTATAAATTTCAACCAACAATATCACTGACCTTTCAGTGACTGCAAGCCGAATGTTTTCTGTATGGAAACGACTTTTTCACCCTTGCCATTAGTAATAATATATTACCAAGAGCTACAAAGGACAGGAAATTGTTGAGAGCCATGACTGCTAACGCCCTAAAGAGACACAGCACATAGAAGAAGAAGAAATGAACGTATACGGAGACGGTAATTGCACACCTTTTTCCAAAAAAAGAACATGGAGTTTCTATTCCTTCCGAGAAGGTTTTGCTTAATAAGATTTTCTATGATCGAGGCCGGTAAACCTTTATTTTCAATCTATTCAAGCATGCTTACCCATTAAAATAATGATTATACTAATAAGAAATCATGTGAAATTGAAAAAAATGAATTGCTTAAATTACAATCTCTTTTGCTGAGAATCGTGCATTCTGTTTTCTAACAAGTGATAGTCCTTTTTTCTTGCTTTTCTCTCCCTCAAATGATGTTTATTTGTTTTTGTTCTTCGTTGTAATTCGTTTGTTTTACTCCGTGAATGCTTTACACTTCAGAATGCCGAAATTTGTTCGCTGCAAATTAAGTTTAATCGCAGAAATTTGTGGCGAAACACAAAACTCACTCAACAGCCAGAAAGACAAGAAAACCGATGTAAGTTCAACAGATTTTCTTCGATTTGAATCTGAAATTTAATCAGCTGACATGTATTTTATACACAGGTAAATTGTATACAATGTTATAACAACTACATTAACGTGATAGTGAGAGAGTCATCATTTGCCACGGTGGGGAGAAAGGCATCATTTAGCGCGATAGTGAAAACGTCATTTAACGAGATAATGTGAAAGTCATCATTTAACGTGATGTTGTAGTCACCATTTAACGCGATAGTGGGAAAGTCATCATTTAATGATAAATTCATCATTTAACGCGATAGTGAGTTAGTCATCATTTAACGCGATAATGAGAAGGACACCATTTAACGCGATGGTGAAAGAGTCATAATTTAACGCTAAAGTGAGAAATTCATCATTTAACGTTATGGCGAGAGTCACCATTTAACGCGATGTTGTAGTTATCATTTAATTCGATGGTGAGAAAGTCATCATTTAACGTGACAGTGAGAGCCATCAGTTAATGCGATATTGAGATAGTCATCATTTAACGCGATGGTGAGAAAGTCATCATTTAACGCGACAATTAGAGTCATCATTTAACGCTAGAGTGAGAAATTCATCATTTAACGTTATGGTGAGAGAGTGATCATTCAACTCGATGTTGTAGTCATAATTTAACGCGATGGCGAGAAAGTCATCATTTAACGCGACAATTAGAGTCATCATTTAACGCTAGAGTGAGAAAGTCGTCATTTAACGCGATGTTGAGAGTCAATATTTAACGCGATAGTGAGAGAGTCAACATTTAACGCGATAGTGAGAGAGTCATCATTTAACGCCATAGTGGGAGAGTCATCATTTTACGCCATAGTGGGAGAGTCATCATTTAACGTTAGAGTGTGGAAATCATCATTTTTTTGTGGAGGTGAAAGAGTCGCGATTTAACACGTCATCAATTTAACATGTGATAATAAAAACTGTCACGAATGATGATGTAAACTCGTGTGATCTTTCTCATTGCTGGTACAAAAGACGACAAATATGACAAAATGGCCGCGAAGTGAAGACTTTTTTTGTTAGACACTTTGATTGAACTTATCATTGTCGACATCAGCCAAATTTGACGTAATAAACGATGATGAAGTATGGTTCAATTACGGAGATAATTAATACAGGTTCAGATCCTAATTGCAGCACCAAATGTGGTATCATGCAGTGAGGAGAAATGCTAGTCATATTAATCCTAGTTATTGTTGATAGTGATGGTCATAGTTGGACTTAGTTGGTTTGGACTGGATTCTCCGAGCTTCTTAGTGAATTTCCTGCTGGATTTCTCTGGCAAATTCTCTAGTCAGGTCTGAAGGCAGGTAAGAAGACTGCATAACTTATTTATATATAAAAATAATAGATTTATTGCAGAGTTAAAGAATTGTGAAATACATCATTATCATCATCATCATCATCCCCTTGACTTTTGTAATCGTAGAGCGGATCCGAATGCAAAAGCCACACTAACTCTTTTCCACAACGGTTTATCGACGGCAGCCATCAGCAGTTCTGGTACCGTCATACCTGTCCTTTGTTTGATGCTGTTCAACCAGTTTTTGCATTGGGGTCCTCTCCTACGTCCGCCTTCAACGGTGCCTTGAACGATGGTCTTGCACAGGCTGTCGTGCCTTGTAATTTTGTCCAAAGCACGCCATTGTTCTACTTTTGACAGTGGTGAGAAGAGGTTCCTTGTGTCCCACAAAACTTTCGACCCTTTTCCGTACAACCTCATTGGTTTTTTGTTTCCAGTAGAAAATGTCAAGGAGTTTTCTCATGCATTTGTTCTCAAATGCTTGGATCCTTTTGAGAACAAATGCATGAGAAAACCTTTTGTGAAGTACAACCAAATTTTAATTCCTATAGCGATGACCCCCGCCCCAATCTTCTGCGACCAGCCTGCTTAAAGAGCCAATGACATCCTTGCTCTTGTATATAAACACGTGCAACAAAATAAATACTATATTTGCCTTGATAAAGTCCCTTAGAGGACCAAACGCATCGCCAAAAATAGTTTTTCCTCTTGTCTTTTTATTTTGTTTCTTTACAGATACATTCTATCTGAAAATAATTTACACACGCACACGTACGCACGCATACACACACACACACACATATATATATATATGTGTGTGTGTGTGTGTGTGTGTGTGTGTGTGTGTGTGTGTGTGTGTGTGTGTGTGTGTGTGTGCGTTATGGGAACTTACCCATAATTATAATAATGGACTATTCCTGACATTATAATACTGTGCCTCTCAAGAGGTATGGGGATGTTGTAAGACGAGGAGAGATAATTGAGAGCATATTGGAAGGGCAACGGCAATAAAAAAATTCCAGTTCCAAAAAAACATAGCAGAATTACAAAGTTTTCTAGGCTTAGTGAATTATTACCAGGAATTCATTCCTCACATGCATAAACTTCGCGCACCACTGAACGAACTGCTGGAAAAAGAAAAAGTTTGGGAGTGGACAGATGAATGCCAGAAAACGTTTGACAAAATAATTAAGACGTTAACTTTTGGCACACTACGACCCAAAATTAGAAATAATAGTAGCAAGTGACGCGAGCGCATATGGAGTTGGGGCGTGTATACTGCATAAAATGCCGGATAGGACAATAAAACCCATCGCGCATTCTTCAAGAACCCTACTAGCTGCAGAGAAAAATTAATCACAAATAGAGAAAGAAGCCCTGGGAATTATTTTCGCAGTCACAAGATTTCATAGATATATCTATGGTAGATTCTTTGCTCTACAGACGAATCACAAACCGTTATTAACAATATTCGGTTCGAGGAACGGTCTACGGGTTTACACTGCCAATAGATTGCTAAGATGGGGTACAATTCTACTGAATTACAATTTCAGATTGGAGTATCTACCAACGAAAAAAATCGGGCATGCGGATGGTCTGTCGAGACTTATACAAACGAAAACAGAGCCATTGGAAGACTCTGTAATCGCAGCCTTACGACATGAAGATATCAGGACAGTAGTATGTTGTACAGTTCGAAAACTCCCCGTCACACTACAAGAGATAAAAAATGAAGCAATAAATGATGAATTCATAAAAGAAATAAAAGCAAAAATAGCAGAAAAAAAAGCAAATATCGGACAGCTTTTCTTTATGCGATAATGTGCTACTTTATAACGAAAGGGTAGTAATTCCCAAAACATTACAAAAGCGAATCCTAAAGGATTTCCACATGCGAAGCTATGTATATTGGCAACACATGGACCAGGACATTACACAGATGATGGAAAAATGCAAGGGTTGTTCCTTAGCAACCAAAGCACCGCCAATCATCCATAAGCCATGGCCAGTGACAGATCATCCGTGGTCAAGAATACACACAAATTACGCAGGTCCAATAGATGGTTTTTACTATTTGATCATAGTGGATAGTTATAGTAAATGGCCGGAAATGTTTCGTTGCAAAAATTCTACTTCCGAAAATACCATAAATTGCCTCCACGAACTGTTTGCTCGGTTTGGAGTAGTGGATTGTCTAGTCACAGATAATGGAACGCAATTCACATCAGTGGACTTCTAAGAGTTTTGCTAAATTTTTCAAATCAAACATATCAAATCCCCGCCGTATCACCCAAGATCAAATGGGCAAGCGGAGAGATTTGTTGATACACTCAAAAGAGCGTTAAGAAAAGCATACGATGTGCCCAGGGAAAAAGCATTACAACAATTTTTACAGGTATATCGAATTACGCCAAATAACGCTACGCCATCGGCATTATCACCCGCAGAAGTGATGTTCGCCAGAAAAATCAGATCAGTGTTTGACAAGTTGCTACCAAAACAAACGAAGCAAATAACACAGTCGTGTGTACTAAAAAGAAAATTCCACCCAGGAGAAAAAGTTTTTTAAAGCATATAAAAACAATAAATCTTACTGGGAACAAGGAACAATTGAAAAAAGAATCGGGAATATGGTTTACATAGTACAGGGAACCAAATTCTCCCATAAAAGACACGTAAACCAAATATGAAAGAGACTGTTAGAGGACTCTAACGGTCCACCTCAGGAAGAAGTGATGGATACGATTTTCGATACATTTGATATACAAAGGCCGCAAACAATGCCAGAACCAAAAAAATCGTCCAGAAAAAGGAAGTTCACAGAACCTTTGGTAATAGATCCAAAGAGAAAAAAAATAATTAAAAACCCCTGCTACGCAAAAGCTTCGAAAGGTGGGTGTTATGGGAACTTACCCATAATAATAATAATGGACTATTCCTAACATTATAATACTACGCCTCTCAAGAGGTATGGGGATGTTGTAAGACGAGGAGAGATAATTGAGAGCATATTGTAAGGGCATTGGAATAGTGATACTTGTCGAGACAACATAGTTCACTCTAACCAAATCTGATAGTCATTACTAATACTTCTACTTCTTTGTATTATATTTTTGTTGTAATATATCTTTATATACAGGGTGTTTAAAAAAGAATACGCCAAAATCATTACACTGTTTTTTCAGGTCTATAGCATTGTAGTGGACTGAATCAGTGGTTATTTGATAGAGTAGTTATCAAAGTTTGATTGGGTGTCAGTTTCACCGCTGTCGTTAGTATAATTTCCGGTGCAGCTACAAACAGGACAAACCTATCTCGAAATGCCCCCAAAATGGCTATTCACTTTACTGCAAGCAGATTCGAATGACTTCATTTTTCAGTAAGATGGAGCACCACCCCATTGGCATCTCGGGGTTAGAGCTTATCTGAATGAAGACGTGTCTCAGCGATGGATTGGGAGGAGAGGTGCTAAAGACCCGGACCTGTGTGTGACTTTTTCTTGTGGGGGTATATTAAAGACCAAGTTTATGTTCCAGTACTTCCAGCCAGTATCGATGACTTGAAAAGTCGAATAACAGCTGCAATCAACACGGTGGACCGTGACATGCTGAGGCGCGTTTGGGAGGAATTCTCATATCGGCTTGATGTTGTCCGTGCTGCCGGTGGTGGCCACATTGAGCACTTATAAAACATGAAATGAAACTTGAATGTATATATAACACATGTGTTCATGCTAGAGGTTTGTCATTTTTTTCGTTTTTGACATATCACGTGATGATTTTGGCGTAATCTTTTTGAAACACTATATATATATATATATATATATAATAAATCAAAAATTACCTCATATGGGAAATAGCCTATTTCAGCAGACGATGATATTGGGCGTCTGTCTTATCAACCCCGATAATACACAGAGGAATGAAAGTGATTCAGCCATGCGGAATTAGCAAGACGGATTTTTGTTCTAAAAGACTGAGCTGGTAGCACTAAAGCATGAAGTGCGTCTGAACGCTTTTCATAGGAGCAGCGATAGCTTGATTACGCATCATCAACATAATATAAACAGTTGGAGTTATTGTGATCTGAACTGGCATAATAGGAAAAAACAACAACAAAAATTGCAGTTCTGTGGCTGTTTTATTTCTATGTTGAATAGAGAAAAACAGTGATTGGACAAAGAGCGGCGGGATTGTCTTTATTAAAATTTGGGTTGCAACCCTGATTCGTTACTGCACCAAGTGGCAGGGAAGAATCAATTCAGTGAGAATGCTGCATTGTTTACATATAATTTGCTATTTATTGGGTTTCTCTTTAATCTTGTCAGGTTGCTGATAATGAATGACGTGTCCGTCGCTCATGTCAGGGTGAGTCTATTTGGTTAAGTAGCGATGCTGAACATTCGCGTAAACAAAAAGTAGCGATTGGTGAAGTTGAATTAAAAAGAACAAAAACTTGTAATTCCAACGGATAATTTATTGTTAAAATAGATATATTTCGGAAATCTTTTGCATTCCTTGATCACTTTTGAGAAATAAACGAAACAGTGACGAAGCTACATTGTATACGTTATGAATTCAAATTAACGGAAAAAAATTCGATCGAATTGATTTGAAAATTACATTTCTTTCTTTATGCAATTCTCACGTTTTCAGCTTATGCATGTTTCGCGAACTCAATTCGATCAAATTTTCTTTGTTAATTGGAAGTTATTAATAGTATTGAATTGTGTTGCCGCATTGATGATAAAATACAAAGGAAGAATCTGCAATGTTATCGATTCTGATCTGGTACCTCGGCTTCAGTGACTTCCCACAGCCGTAAAGTCATTTTTATATGACTTTTCTATAAGTATTTTCATGACAATTGTTCTGATGTGCTTTTTTCTTTGGTATCTCGACTTCGCATAATTAAACGCAGTACTAGATTGGATGCTAGTTCCCATCATTTTACTGTCGAAAATTGCTAGATGTAATCGTAAGTTTTATGTTGACCGTTTTTTTTGGAACAAAATGCAAAAAATAAAAATATATAAAATTAAATAACATGTTATAATCAGTAAATGAATAAAACAAGCAAACTAAAGATTTAGCTTTCAACTTTAAAGAACCACTCAAAATAAATATATATATAAATTAAATATATATATATAAAACGGCTTTACCTTGCAGTTGAAATGCAGAATTATCTACAGGGCTCGAACTCCAAGAAACTTTAGAGATAGATGTGACCTCTGCATTAAGGAGAAAATCTTAATAATCAAATATAATAGACCTGAGGAATTACTGAATCACTGCAATGAAATTATCTTCAAATGCAGGCACAAAGATCGACTCAAAATAACAAGCTACATCTAATCTTTGGGAGGCTTGTCCATGGAAACTCCGGAATTTTAAATTATTTAGACATGAAACAATACCAGGTGTCTATATGTAAGATTAATTGTTTATGTTAACCTGCATATGAGTAAAGATATTTGTGTATGTGCATATTTGTGTTAATATGTGTTCATATAATTAAATGTGCTGATATTTGTAGTTGGTATTCTGGTATTTATAAGTATACACATGTGTGTGTATGTATATGTATGTGTTTATATATGTGTATTTACTTTCATGTATTTGTATGTGTAGGTACATATGTATATGTGTATGTATGTCTATATATATATATGTATGTGTATGGATATATATGTATGTGTAGGTATGTATGTATATATGTGTAGATGTATATATATATGTGTGTGTTTTTATATATATTTGTGCGTGTATATATATGTACATATGTTTACTGCTATATATGATTAAATGGGTTATAACTGATCTAATATTACCTTTTTCATCATTATTACCATTTTACCGTAATTCCTCTCTTTGGTAATATTATTATTGTTGTTGTTATTATTATAAATTCCACCTACTCTGAAAAATCATATATTCTATATATTATTTATTTATTTTTGCTGACTAAATTTTAGATTTAAATTTTAACTCCAATTTTTACTTTTAACTATTAGTTGTTTATAATATCAATCATATTAATATTTTTTCTTTTATTTTATATTCACATTATTTTTACTTTTCAATTATTTTATTTTTTTTGGTATTCTTTAAAATAATGTTAAGCGTTAACTGTAAATTATATTAATCTGTATTTTTGAAATTAACCGCAATGTGCCTATATTTGATAATTTATTCTTCCTTTTCTTCTTTCTCCCCTTCCCCCACCCCTGCTTCCCCATTTGTTTTCTTTTATAGCTTATCTATTTTCTTCACTTTTCTCTTTACCCTTTTTTCTTTTCCTGTTCCTATGAAAGGACTTATTAAGTAGGTCAAATGTCTGGCACCTTACCTTACACTCTTAAGTATCTTAATAAAGATAAATTTAAACATATTCCTATCTCTCCCTTCCCTCTCTAATTTCGATCATATCTGTCGTCGTCGTCCTCCTCCTTCTCTCTCTCCATCACCTTACATCAACTTATATTTACCCCTCAAAAAAGACTGTTGTTCACGCTTGATAACGCGTTCTCTCCCAGAAACTGCAACTATGGTCTGCTCAGCCTAATTGCATTATAAACCACACGTGAGCTCTGTGGGAGTTGAACAAACAGGAATTGAAACTCGGATCTCCGACTAACAATTCCGAGCCATTATCCATTATACAATCTCAATATCCAAGCATACAGCTGCTGGTATTGCTACGTGGCCTAGGCACTGAACAGGCTCGACGTTGCTTAACTTCGGTAATCGTAAGTTTCAACGTGCTGTTGGCTGTTACTCCTTACATAAATATAGATCATCTGATAAAATGTTGGCATAATGATTAAATGTACCGATTGAGAAGATTAGCTTCAGTTATCAAAACTCGGAATGTGCTGATAGTGTATCGGTTATCGGTGCTGAAAGTGAATTTGAAGAGCCGAGTTCAATCTCTGGACGATTCTCTTTCGTTCACTTCACGTTAATTCCATTAAAATAAGCCTGAATCCATCTTCCTCTGTGGGTTAAATTGCAGAGCAAACTGGGCTATTATGCCTAGGTAAAAGAAGGAAATCTCTGAATTCAAAGGGATAGGCTCCATCAAGCTATATTGTCTAAGACACACTACTGTTGGTATGCCTAAAATACATGTGACGCAAACACGACTCTAATGGAGCATGACCTCAACTCAAAAAATGAAGAGTTATTAGAAACATTATTAGTGACAATTTATAGAAAAGAAGAAAATTATACACACACACACACACACACACACACACACACACACACACACATATATATATATATATATATATATATATATATAACTGAATGGGTAAAAAAAGGTAGGTATTCGAGCAAGAGATCATGTACAAATACATATAAGTACTCTATAGTGTAACAGTGGTCAATGTTAAGTAGAAGAGCTATTTCAAATATCTATTAAGAAATATATATAACATCTTTTTATCTAAAAATAGATATAATAATTCCAGCCTTTGAATTGGACATTGCTTCGGCATGAAACTCGTAGTTGATGTAGGATATTATGTATATTTCTTAATATATATATATATATATATATATATATATATATATATATATATATATATATATTAATAATATCATTGTTATTGTCTTCATTATTTTTAATATTCATTTTAATAATTTATTTCTTTATCAATAAAGGACTCTCAAAGCAAAATTAAAACACGAAGATCAGCCTCAAGATGGAATATGGCAAAGAATAAAAATTCTTATGAAAAAACGGGAACAACCACTTCATCTACCGTGACGATTACAGGAAATTTATGGAAAAGAATTGCAGAGAGGTTAACACCGACAGCTTCAATGAGGAATATGAAATCTTTCTCTAAAGTTATTTCAAAGATGTCGAGAAAATGGCGACAAGCATCTAAGAGAAAAAGTACAACAGACAGACCAGCCTTAACACTTTCAGCATCAATGAGGTATATGAAATCTATCTCTAAAGTTATTCCAAACCTGTCGACAAAATGGCCACAAATATCGAAGACTAAAAGTACAACAAACAGACCAGCCTTAACTCCCACGATATCAATGAGGAATATGAAATCTTTCTCTAAAATTATTCCAAACCTGTCAACAAAACGGCCACAAATATCGAAGACTAAAAGTACAACAAACAGACCAGCATTAACCCCCACGATATCAATGAGGAATATGAAATCTTTCTCTAAAGTTATTCCAAACCTGTTGAGAAAATGGCCACAAATATCGAAGAATAAAAGTACAACAAACGGACCCGCATTAACCCCCACGATATCAATGAGGAATATGAAATCTTTCTCTAAAGTTATTTCAAAGATGTCGAGAAAATGGCGACAAGCATCTAAGAGAAAAAGTACAACAGACAGACCAGCCTTAACACTTTCAGCATCAATGAGGTATATGAAATCTATCTCTAAAGTTATTCCAAACCTGTCGACAAAATGGCCACAAATATCGAAGACTAAAAGTACAACAAACAGACCAGCCTTAACTCCCACGATATCAATGAGGAATATGAAATCTTTCTCTAAAATTATTCCAAACCTGTCAACAAAACGGCCACAAATATCGAAGACTAAAAGTACAACAAACAGACCAGCATTAACCCCCACGATATCAATGAGGAATATGAAATCTTTCTCTAAAGTTATTCCAAACCTGTTGAGAAAATGGCCACAAATATCGAAGAATAAAAGTACAACAAACAGACCAGCATTAACCCCCACGATATCAATGAGGAATATGAAATCTTTCTCTAAAGTTATTCCAAACCTGTTGAGAAAATGGCCACAAATATCGAAGAATAAAAGTACAACAAACGGACCCGCATTAAACCACACGATATCAATGAGAAATATGAAATCTTTCTCTAAAGTTATTCCAAGCCTGTCGACAAAATGGCCACAAATATCGAAGACTAAAACAACAACAAACGGACCTGCATTAACCCCCACGATATCAATGAGGAATATGAAATCTTTCTCTAAAGTTATTCCAAGCCTGTCGACAAAATGGCCACAAATATCGAAGACTAGAACAACAACAAACAGACCAGCATTAACCCCCACAGTATCAATGAGGAATATGAAATCTTTCTCTAAAGTTATTCCAAACCTGTCGACAAAATGGCCACAAATATCGATGACTAAAAGTACAACAAACAGACCAGCCTTAACGCCCACAATATCAATGAGGAATATGAAATCTTTCTCTAAAGTTATTCCAAACCTGTCGACAAAATGGCCACAAATATCGATGACTAAATGTACAACAAACAGACCAGCCTTAACCGCCATAGTATCAATGAGAAATATAGCATATTTATCTACAGGCATTCAAACAATGTCTGTACAAAATCCACAAATCTCTAAAAGAAAAAGTACAACCAACACAGTATTTGTTGGAGCAGCTTCAACAAAGAATGGTGCGGCATTATCTAAACCGATTTTCCATGAGTCGACAAAATTTCCTCAAAAGGATAAAAGCAATAGTACTTTAAAGAGAACTACCATTGCACTCTCTGGATCAATGAAGAATAGAGGCACTTCAGAAAATACAATGAAATTGACGTCTAGAAAAATTTTGACAAACCCAAATAATTTTGCAACACCTTCTAATCTATTGAAACTTCAAACTAGCCGTGGAATTTTTCCAACCAAGACCTTTCATCATAGTCAATCTCAAAAGAGAATTACGACAAAGGCACAAATTAATCCGACAACTCTCTTGCCATCGGTAAGAAGTTTATTTTCTAAAATTGAATAAGTTAAGCAAACAATTTTATTTTCCAGTTCTTCATATTTTCTACTTGTTCCATGTCAGATTGAAAAGAGAAAAGCTGTTTCTAGAAAACAATTGAGAAAATTTACATTACAAAAGATTTTTAATCCCAACGAATAAATTAAAATACACACACACACACACACACACACACACACACACACACACACACACACACATATCGAATACGTTTTAACAACATCGCCCACGTGACGACTACGTGATCATATTTAAACGGAACGCTGATCTGTATAAAATTTCAGCTATCTGTTTGGATTAGTTGGGCCCTTATATCCATCGTCTTTTGTGTTAAATTTTTATAAGTTATAATGTTAATTATGTTTAAATGAAAATGTCCATGAAGATGGTCTTAAATAGACCGAAACGTCTGACGTCGACTTTATATTAACATTAATACTACATAATTGCATATTCAGATTTTTGTTTGTTTTTTCTGTATTTTTCTTTCATACTGTCGGATCTATATCCATATATTTGCTTACACACACACACATATATATATATATATATATATATATATATATATATACAGAGTGTTCATAATGACTCTTTACAATTTAAAATATATTTCATAGGCAATAGATGTGGCATCATAACTAGATGACCTTCGACCAACCGTCATTTTCCAGCAAGATGATACACTACCACATTGGGGATTGCATGTTTGTGGGTTCTTAAATCAAACATTTCCAGACCGATGGTTTCGAAGGAATGATCCGATTCCCTGGTCACTTCGTTTACCAAATATCACTCCCCTGAACCTCTTTCTATGAGGTTAAAGATATCGGGTATCGAACAAAGATACGGGAATCACTGATCTGAAGCAAAAAGATCACTGATGCCATTGCCACCATTAATGAGACTATGCTACAGCGAACATGGCAAGAAATCGAGTACCGTCTTGATGTGCTTCCTGCAACTAATGGCGCCCATATAGAGGTGGATTAAATTAGTTAAAAAAAGAATCAATATCTACTCCTCATTTTGTAACAATTTCCACATGTTTGTCTGTTCATTTGCTTTTGTAATAATTTTTTAAATTGTAAAGAGACTTTATGGATACCCTGTAAACACACACAAGCACACACACAGAAATATATATATATATATATTTATATATATATATATATATATGTATATAAATAAAAAGAAAGAACAGTAAGATATAAAATCCGGTGTTCTTATAGATATTTTTATTTTTATATATATATATATATATACTGCATAGTGATTGTCAGTTTCACGCCTCAACATATGTCACTAATGCTTGCGTGGTCTCTTTATATTGGTTACTGGGGGATTCTGGAAAGTAGAGCAAGGAGGAGAACGACCATTCTCAATTCCTTTATTAGTGATATTGGTTTATGACGTTGTATTCTTCTTAGAAATGATTCTGTTTAGCTCACCAGGTTATAACGTCGTAACGTTATTGGAAACGTTTCTGATTGGTTCGTGAAAACATGACTTCTTGGCTTAGCGATCCTGAATTTTTATCTATTTTGAGAGAAGTTTAAACTTTCTTGGATGTTTTTGCTTTGTCATCGCAACAACATTACCCATCATCATTTTCTATAGCAGGCGGCAGAGGCGAAAGAATCCAAATAATAACTATCGATAACCCTAACCTACACTTACGTGTCAATTACCGTATTTGACAGCATATTAGGCACAGTGTTTCTTACTAAAAATATCTTTTAAAATTCCTAAGCGGCTAATATGCCATATGTAGGTTTAAAATTCGCGATAGTCGGCCGAAATTAGCTACCTGGCAACTCCTATTAGCTTAGACATTAGAGTAACATTCATATACATATTGTCATTATTCAAAAGGCTATTATGCAGATTAAAAATGTTATCGTTGATAATATTCATTATATTAATTTCATCACGTTTAATATTAGTACTTTGTTTCACTAAAATTATATCCAATAAATTCAAATTATATACTTGTAAAATATATTTGTTTCATTAATATTTTTCTTTCGATAACTTCCGGTTGCATTGGTATAAATACGATCAGAATTTTTATATCCTAATTATTCCACTAAGACGTTTACAAAACGCATGTTGTACCGATCATATATAAAGGATATAATGCAGTTTTTATAGGCTCGTTTAATTGTAATCATGGCTTGTTTAACCAAAATAATACCTCATAAATATAGCCTAGTCTGTACCATTTACTAATAATTTTACTAATTACTAATTTTTTCTTGATTTGCCCTGCTGAAATTGGGTTGCGTCTTATACACCCACGAGTCTTTATTACCGTCAAATACGGTAAATGATAATGCGAGACTTGGATCTTCATTATCTAAAATTACGTTTTATTCAACTCCTGACTTCTTCATTCACTCTCAGCCATTCTGTGGTATTCGGCCTTCTTAGGGCCCTGGTCCGAATCGTGAACCTTACATTCTTTTTTAGATGTGTGACAGACTGCCCGAGACTATTTGGAACTGTTGTTTATATAACCACGTATATTGCAAAATCTTTCTAATTGCCAAATTCTAACATTTTTATTTTGCAGCATGCTAGAAATATCCACGGCAATTGGAATTACGTTATTTTCTTTCTACTTGTACCTTTTCTGGTTGGCAACTTTTTCTAAAAGAACAAAGAAGTGGAAAACTTTTATCATTTTTACTTTCGGAATTTAATTATATTCTTAATTTTTGCATCAATAAACTGTTTTCAGCAACAGCATATTGTTTTTTTAAATTTTATTTGAAGACGTTTATAATAAACACAGTGATATATATATATATATATATATATATGTGTGTGTATATATATATATATATATATATATATATATATATATATATATATATATGTTTATATATATTTGGTTGGAGAGATGTGAGTTTGTGACCCTGGGTTTCACGCTTTAGCGATTGTCAGACAAACTGATTATTGAGCGCTTTCTAATAAGTACTGCCCATATAATATATAAATAATTATACATACTTATATTTATTTATATTTATATACACTTTTCACATATATATATATATATATATATATATATATATATATATATATATATATAAAGTTAAGTAATCCAAGTAGATCCTATTAATATAAAATATTAAAACTGATCCACAAAAGAGAGCTCAATATAATTTTTATTATAGAGCATATAAGTGCCCCCTCTCTCTCTCTCTACACACACACACACACACACACACACACACACATATACATATATATATATATAAAGGCAAAAAAAGAAGCGGTTTATTCATTTTAGTATTTGCATTGATATGTCCAAGGAAAAATACTTTCCCATGGATGAAGTGATCATCTGTATGAGGTAATAAATATATAAAGATTCACATACACACACACTTAAACACACACACACACACACACATATATATATATATATATACTTTATTATAGGATATTACATTCGAACATATGTACCTGCCACATCAATTCGATTCCTATCATAGCATCTCATAATTAAACATTAAACATTACTTTAGTCTGATGAAGTCATAAAGGACGAAACGCGTCACACGAAAAATTTTTTACAAAAATGAACAAATTTTTTTACTGGTAAATTTTTCTGCCAAAGTGGCATGAACTATATTGTTCAATAATTACAGTAATGTCGCACTTATTATCCAATTATTACTAAGAGAAAAACAAGAACAACATCTATTCTATACCTGAAGATGTCTGTAGGAACAGACGAAAGCTTGTAGTAAAAATAAGAACTAATACGGCAGAAGTTTATATAAACAAGGATCATTTCATTCATAACGGATTCGGAGGTTTTTGTATATTATTTGAATTGTTTGCGATGATGGATGTCTCGCCATTTAAATCATTAACCTTTGCATTAGTTTTTGTGTGAATAATTCATGTATTTGTAAATTGATTGCACGTTTATCGTAATTTAAATAACTGATCCAAGTGCGACTTTTGGATAATAAGTGCGACATTACTGTAATTATTGAACAATATAGTTCATGCCACTTTGACAGAAAAATTTACCAGTCAAAAAATTTGTTCATCACCATATTTATAAGAACGCACAACCTTTAAAAATTTAAAATCAAACTCAGCGTTGCTTATGCGCGCTCCAAAAAACAATAACTCATTTTCAATAGCATTTCGGATACAACAATACATATATTTTCGTTGTCCTCTTATTACTAAGAGAAAAACAAGAACAACATCTATTCTATACCTGAAGATGTCTGTAGGAACAGACGAAAGCTTGTAGTAAAAATAAGAACTAATACGGCAGAAGTTTATATAAACAGGGATCATTTCATTCATAACGGATACGGAGGTTTTTGTATACTATTTGAATTGTTTGCGATGATGAATGTCTCGCCATTTAAATCATTAACCTTTGCATTAGTTTTTGTGTGAATAATTCATGTATTTGTAAATTGATTGCACGTTTATCGTAATATATATATATATATATATATATGTATGTATGCATATATATATATATATATATATATATATATATATTTATATATATATATATATATATATATATATATATATATATAGCATAATGAGAAGCCACGCATACTTTCTTAATATGTATATATAGAAAGAGTTGCAAATTAAAAAAATAATCATGTTTTTATGAAAGTATTTATTTATTTATATACATATTTGATAATTCAGATTGACGTCAATCTTTCTTCAGAAATAACTGACGCTACTTGTAAACAAACAGTTATTTCTGAAATATCAAATATATATAAATAAATAAATAAATACTTTCATAAAAAAAACATTATTATTTTTTTAATTTGCAACTTTTTCTATATATATATATATATATATATATATAGTGGTGCTCGCTAGGAAAAACTTTATGCATTTTGGCTTGTATTTGAAAAAAAACGATACCCAAAGAAAAATGAGGAATAAAAACTGGTCCAAAATTTAAAAAATGTAACAGAATATATAGCTTAAACCAAAAACAACCATGACCAGGTGAAAAAAAAAAAAAAAAAAAAAAAAACACTAAGAAAAACCATTAAACACTCAACACCGGGGCGGGGGGTTAGGGGTTACGTTCTTTATTCAACAACGAAAAAAAAAACCCAACCTATTCTAATAACCAGCGTTTCCTATGTCTACACCTACTAAGAATTTCTGATGTTAGATTTAATAAATTATTGGGTTCTTTATAGCTAGTAATAGGTAACTTTTCCTCCATGCATAGGGAACAAAATTTATCACCTGCTTTATACCTGTGACATTTTTTTAATATTTCCCATTTCAAAATGGGGTCTTTATTATCCGCTTGTTTAACCTTCCATACATGAGAGGACAAAGTGGTACTATGTTTGTTAGTTTCACTATTGAAACTACTGAGGTGGTTATAGTATCGTGTTTTGACATTATTTTGGGTAGATCCTATGTAAACCTTAGGCTTCTTATTGATATTGTTCGGTTTATCCTTATATATTTTTACTTGGTAAACCACGCACTTTTGCTGGGATTTGCCATGGAGGGGGCAGGCTTCCTTATTCCTACAATTACACTTAGGGGGGACGGTGCGTGGTTTGTCTTTAATTTTTTTCCTATTAATTAAACTGGTCATATTAGGCATACAGCTATAGCTTAATTTGACGTCGTTTTTATTAAAGACTAGCAGTAGAGCCCGGCGTTGCCCGGGGATGTAACAGTAAGAGATAGATCAAGTATCGACCATCATAAAGACTTAAAAATAAAATTGACAAAGATTATTGTTTAAGGTTGACGGACACGCATGTCTTAATTAGTTTTATTTTGTTTTGTTTTTTTACGAATTGGTCAAACCCAAACTCAAACAAAAACATTGTTTTCAATCGTTATAAGTCTACCGATTGAATAGAATTTTATTATAAACAATTGTCTTGTAAATGGAATTTTTAAAGCATTCTGAATGTAAAAATAAAGAAAAAAGTGTGCAAGACAATAAGAAACACTACCTGCCAAAAAAAAGTGAAGTTTTGTTGAAAAATGTAGGAAATCCGATCCCATATATAAACGAACACACACACACACACACACACACACACACACACACACACACACACACACAACCTGGATTTTATAATAATAAGTATAACTCGATATGAGTTGCCTCTCTTTCATTCTCGCGACAGCGATGCTTCTTAATCGTGTTTTCAAATTGATTTCGTGCAGAAACAATTGTGTTTTTCCGATTTTTGGCGCTGTCAGAACCACCGCAAGGTAATTTTACGTAGTCATGTGAAGTTTTGTTGAAATTGGTTGAAAAATGTAGGAAATCCGATCCAATATATAAACAAACAGACACACACACACAACCTGGGTTTTATAATAAGTATGATTTTGTGCAACGTATTTGTTTGTAGGAAATTCTTTTTAAGTAGTTTAAAAAAATATCTTGCCTTTATTGGTTTTCATCTCTAAATTATATGGTGGGGGTTAAACCATAATATTTTTCTACTTCTGGTTTTATATCTACTTTGTGTTTTAGGGGAATTATTCATATCGATATATTCTAATTTACTATTATGCCCACTACTCTTTAAGGTTTGCTCGTGGATTAGTTTATTTTTATTAAAAATATTATTATTAGATGAGTTAGTGGAAAATCTGTGATTAATACCTTTAGGTATTTGTTTCAAAATATGTGCCGGGTGGTTAGAACCTACGTCGATATATTGTGGGTGCTGATTATCTTTTCTATACGGTGAAATCGTACCATCCCGTAAGTCTAGCATAATGTCTAAGTAATGGATAACTTTCAAGTTTATTTGTATATCAAGGTTGAATCCAAACTTTTTAAACAACCAATGAAGTTTCTTTCGAATTACGTCACATTTTCTAGGGTTACTTTTGTTTACAATAATTAATCCATCATCCCTGTACAGACCATGGTTGCTAGGATCGATATACTTGTTTAAATTGTTTAAGTAGGCGGCATCCAACTAACTCACATACCTCTGCACCATCATATGCCCCCATGGGATTGTCAAAATTATCCTTTTCTCCTTTTTTAATCCATAATTCGTTATTGTGGAATAACAACGATTTACGGCAATAAGATTAATTTTATCACTAGAAATCAGGATATATTCTTTAGCTAACAGCAAGGCTTCATTAACGGTTTTTTCAGTAATCGATGTGTAGAATTCTTTTATATCGTATTTTATGAAAGAACATTTGTTATATTTATCATGACTCTCAAACCATTTGATACAATCGTAGGTGGAACGCCATTGGTTAATATTTAAGAATGTTCTTAACGATTCACGTATGTCTTGCAAGATTATTTTGCTAACTTACCCAATTGTGTTTTAGTACGGTTTATAAGTCGGCATTCGGTATTATTTAGGAAGTTGTCTTTCTGATCTTTAATTGTTATGAAACAATTTTTATGCTAATTTTTTCAATTCTATTTTCTAAGTTAAATTTATCGGCTAATGTACAAGCCTCCTTATTCAGCTCAGTCTTTAGATCAGCTGGGACTTTTTTTTATAATACTTGATCAGTTCTTTATTAAGCATATTGTTATATGTCTTGGAGCTTATCTTGTATAAAAACTTAGGTTTGTCAGCTTTGACAGCTTTGACGGAAACTTTTTTTGTTATTTTGATATTCTTCAGATCTTTGTTAATTTGCTGCTGTATATTATTGATAACCTTTCTGTACCGTATTGTTTTAATTAATCCGATTAAGTCGGACTCAAAATTTTCTAGTTCTTTGATATGGGGGTGGGTGGGAATAGGTTTTAAAACCATACGATTCGATGGTTCAATGTCTATTCTGGTTATCATTAAAGAAGAAATGTGCTTTCCATCTCATATTCGCTATGAAGGATTCTATTTTCTTCAGTAAAACTAATTCATATAAGTGTCAGTCAGGTAATGGTATATTTTTTAAATAAGTAACCTACGTCTACTCCTTCCATAACGGTTGACTTTGTATAGTGCTCAATGGGGTAACCTAGAGCTAAAATTATATAAATAGTGGTACTCGCTTGGAAAAACCTTAGGTATTTCGGCTTGTAGTTGAACAAACCAATACCCAAGGAAAAATGAGGAATAAAAAAACAAAGAACTAAGAACATGAAATTGAGGCGAAAACAATTGTGACATTATTTAGCTATGGTAACTGGCTAACTAATTAAGCATGGAAATTAAATGCGAGAAATACTTAAGCTATAACGAAAGACATACTGAGCGATGTTATTTTTTTAACAAAAGAAAAATGGGTAAAGATTTTATTTTCATTTGCGAAGAAAGATATTTTTTCTTCGCAGAAGATAGAAAATTCGTAAGATCTCGGATCTGTCAGAATTAATTTATGCCATGACGCGACAAGGAAAGCAGAGTACGGGTAAAGATAACAATCTGCCCATGGAAATAATGAAAATTTCAATTTGGTCAAGAGGCACACAAAGCAGAGTTCTAGAAGTTAATCGGAACTGGGTCAAGTATGCAACCGAGAAAGAATAAGGTGATACCACCCCAAAGAAAAAGGAAGGAAAAGGGGAAAGAGAAAAAGAAAAAGAATAAGGTATTAACTGTCTTTCGGAGATATCATCTGGTTTTGGAAGGAGAACCACCTGTTGTATGTCCAGATCTTGTCATGATAAAAGTTTGTTATCTGGACAAGCTGTTGGCGACAGAATGCGATGATGTTGAGAAAGTCAAAGAGATTTAGTCGACCACCCAGTTAGTTAATGAGTCGGCGAAAATCCCCTTAATGGATTCCAGATGACCACAAGTTAAGATAATGTCCACAGTACGATTCATAAGAATTCTGGTCGATGGAGGAGAGAGAAAGAAAAAGGACGATAATTTTTTCTTTGAGCGATAATTGTAAACTGAGGCCAGTCTAGCCACACCCACACTGCCGAGCCTTCATTGGCTGAGTGGTGGCGTGAGTAATGGGCGAAGGTAAACATATGAGAAAGAAGGGAAACCTGTTGACGCCCTCTGAGGGGATTGGTGTGAGATACCAATATGAGAAAGGAAGAATTTAGGAGGACAATTCCCTTAAGAACCCCAATCACAGAGAGAGGGAGAGCCCCTCTAAAACAGAAAGTAATTGACTTGCAAAAATGGGAAGTGATAAATTTTCCTGTCCAAAAACAAAGAAAATCCTTATTACGGATTTGGAATTATCGAGGAACCCAAACCACGACAGGCCCCCACCCGGTTTTTGTCGGCGTCCAAACGAATGTCCCCAGAGTTTCAGAGTACAGTTAGAGTACAGTTAGAGTTGGAGTCACAGGGTTGAGTTGCAGTTGAGCTGTGAGCTCGGAGACCAGCCTCGCAGGAGCTGACTGAAAGATTTCCACGCATTCCGACTTAGACTTCTAACCAAAAACAATTTTTTTTAAGAACGACTTAGACTCACACCACTAAAACAAGTTTTACGAATACCGCCTGAAGATACCAAAAAGCAGTTTATTGAAAGACAGCTTAAGATATTAAGACTCGCCTAAGAAACGCAAAGTGTCACGAATCCATAGAAGGAGAAATACGCAGTCCTGTATTCAGCAACCAGATATAAAGAATCTTGTTATTTTTTTTCAACACATTTGAATCTTTTGTGTTGTTACATTATTTTCTTTTACATACACTTGTGCGGTATCACCTTTGCCCCGGATTCAGCTTGCACTACGGCCAGACGCCTGATTGATTTCGTCTACCTAAGATCAAATCACAACTTGGGTAGGTTGGACTAGAAATCAAAGCAGAGACCGGGGTGACGTCACACAATCGTCCAGAATTCAAGCTCAGAGACCAAATAAAAAAAACCCTTCAAAACAAGTATAAGTAATTACGTAAAGTGCTTCTCTTTTTACCTCTTTGGCCAGTTTTACCCTGACGAACTCAATGTCCAGGACAGAGTAAGAATATAATACAAAAAGCTCAATCACTAATATTCCATGGTTATAATTTATTACAGTGGAATCGTAATCACGATCAATTCATCAGACCTACAAATTTGTAGGTCTGAGGAATTGGATCGTGATTACGATTCAATGTAAGGAGAATAACCATGGAATATTAGTGCATTTGATCCTTTTATATATATATATATATATATATATATATATATATATATATATATATATATATATATATATGAGTGTGTGGTTAACTGGAGGTTTTGGTAATGGTGCGTTTATTGGTACAGAAAATAAAATAAAAGGAATTCGAATTCTCATGTTGTTTTACAAGGCATGACCACTCTTCTCCCTGCCATCTCTCCCATCGCTAGATATAGACAAAGCATTTTGTCACTGGCAATGAAGTGGT
>CAHIKZ030003692.1:237500-310000 GCA_903632075.3 Acanthosepion pharaonis
TATATATATATATATATATATAAAGAATGTATATATATATAAAGAATTTATGGATTTATGTTTAAACCGACATTTCTATTACTACAAACGTTATAACAGTGGCTATTTGCATTTGAAATAGACGCCTAATTTTATTTTTACTTTAAACATTGTATATAATGCCTATCGCCCTGCTTATGCGAGAAATCTTAATAAAGATAAAGTAGTTTCTAACTAGAATCGAACCCGAGTCTTCCTTTCTAGGAGAGACCCATCGTTTTATCCACTGTGCTGTGCCGCTCAGTTCTGTTACCAAGCGCGTCACTAGGGAAGCTCGAGCCTTGCTGTACCGTGGCCCTCTGGGTAGACGATAGACCAGAGCACCTGAGCAAACTGTGTTTTTTTCCTACAAAGCGGAACGCAGATTCGATTCCTACTGGAGAACAGATATTCTTTATTAACATTTCTCCAATACGCAGGCCGGTAGATGTAATACACACTGTTTAAAGTAAAAATAAAAAAGGGGCGTCTATTTGAAGTACGAGCATCCGCTAACAACAACGTTTGAAGTAATATATATATATGTGTGTGTATGTATACTGAAGATTTTGCCAGTATGAAACGCATAATTTTATTGGAAAGACATGGATGACATAATAAAATCATATATAGTAACTAAATAGCAACTGTATGGAAATGCAGTTAATTTGGATGTCACTACATGAATCTTGATAACTGTAATATCAACTTTCTCTTCTATAATTAGGTGTCGGTAAACCGTAATGAATAGTAATCCTGATCCTGACAGAACTAGAAGTCCTACCAGGATTTATGACAGTTGACATTCGCACTCTGGGAAGTGCGTAAAATAAATGAATAAATAAAATAGTCAAAGAAATAATCTTGAAAATCCTCTGTTGCTTCCAGGCCTTTTCATTGAATATTCGTTTGCTGAAAAAGAAATTGTTTGTCCGGAAGTGAATGGCTTCTATGCTGATGCTCGGGATTGTTACGTTTTCTATCGATGTGTTGCGGGTCGATCGTATCAATTTTTTTGTCCGTCCGGCACATTTTATGATCCTATTGAGAATGTATGTAACTGGCCAAGGGAAGTTGAAGACTGTGACACTCAAGGAAGGCGTATTTATTATGAAAATGAAAACGGACTTCAATTTGGAGAAAGCACCTTTGAAAGGAAACCTGAGGCAGAACCAGACTCATTAAACATACCCGACTCGCAACCAGAATACGATTTCTACCCGGATAGAGGCAAGTATTTTGCTTTTCATTTTTATTTTACTATATGGATTTGTATTTACCGTATCAATATCATAATTTTTTTCAACTGAATTCCATTTTTAAATCGCAACTTTATATACGGAATGAAGAAATAGCATGAAAAATGTCGTTGACCAATATCATTATCCTTGTTGTTTTGATCATAACATTCCGACCGATAGTTTCTTAGATTTTTCCTTTGGTGCAATTTGACTTTGGTTGGATTTATATCTCATCTATTTTTCTCGTGATTATAATAAAATAATTTTATACTGGCATGCAAAACTTCTGGGCCACCTTGGTAAACGAATTCAGTTATGTGCTATGCGTGATACACGTTTAGTAGATCACGTATCTTTCGATACATGACTGACGAGGCAGATTTTCTCCAGTAGGTTGCCATTTTTTTCTGCGGTAGACCAGTTGCCATATATTTACCCATAACTGGAGGGAGAAGAAGAGCAAGATATTAGCACATAAGTAAATGTATTGGATCCGCCTGGAATTCGAACTCGGCTCTCCGATTCCTCAATCCGAGCCTCAATCCGTTACTCCACTGTGCCTCCTTGGTAAACGAATTACTTTTGTTAATTGTTCCCTCTCCATGGAGAGTAATTAAATGTATGCTTTTCTCAGTACATTTTTATGACTAGTGAAGGCAAAAAAAGAAAAAAGAAAAGAAAAAGAAAACAAGTTACTGCATTTTCGTTAATGGTGTATGATAGAGCATCTTATGCATAGTGATGCTAAAAATGGCCATGCAAAAATAATGAGCTACCAGCGAAAATTTCATCTTTCAGCTATTATATAATTTTGAGCTAATTTTGTTGAGTGAGTAGCCATGGTCAAATGCAAAAGTAAATAAGAGAACTGCCGAACAAACAGAATTGACAAAGTTTGCAATAACAAGAAAAAGAAAAAAAAAAACAGAACAAAAAATAATATAAACCAAGCAAACAATATATGCAAGGCAAATTAACGGTAATAAGGCAAATTAACAGTAATAAGGCAAAATAATAATATGGTAAAAACTACACAAACTAAGAATTGGGGTTACCACGTTCGGACAAGAGGACGTCGCGTTCTGACTTCAAGCAAGACAGATCAGGACTGGGTTTGATGAAACCGAGAACCGGCCTATTTTATTGGCTAGGAAAAAATTATGTGCTTCTGTCTATAAATTGTTAGATTTCCAGGGTCAGGTAATTAGACATAGGTTAAACAAGACGTCTAATGAAGCTATGAATATGGGCGCAGAATTGCGCAAGGAAAAGATCCGTCGAGATTCCGATCGATACATTTGCAAGGTCAATACCCCGGAGGGGCATACCCTAAGGTCGACCGAGGGCATCTGTGAGGCGTTTCGGTGACATTTCGAGAGCCATTTTACTAAGGAGCCTGGTCTCAGTGGTAACGAGTTTCGCTGACTTTCATCGACTGAAGCGGCTAGCTGCGAGGGTGAGATCACAGTGGGCGAAGTTCACTTGGTATTGAAGAAAGTCGGAAGTGGCAAGTCTCCGGGACTTGATGGTCTGCCCTTCGAATTGTACTTGAGGCTGTCGCACATCTTTGTTCCGATTTTGACAGTGGTGTTCAACAACTGGTTCCAGCAGGGGTCCATCCCTGATAGGATCTCCAGGGCTGTGATCACGCCGTTGAAAAATGTCAAGGTTGTTGGGTGGGGATATGATTATAGGCCCATAACTCTGCTAAACACAGAGTTAAAGATTCTGACGGAGAGTTTGCAGTCAGTTGTCGCAAGCTTGGTGGGGCCCGAACAGACTTGTGTTGTGAGGAGATAGACAATTCAAAGACACCTGCATCTAGTCTGCATGATCATAGAGGGTGTAAAAGACGACGAGGAAGCCGCACTGATCAATTTATATCAGTCCAAGGCATCCGATAGGGTCGACCATCGAGGTAGTACAGAAGGCACTTGAGCGGTGCGAGAAGGTGACGGGGGCCAAAATTAATCGCTACAAGTTATCCGGCTTTAGGTTAGGTGCCTGGAAGGGGGTCGCGCTTCTGTGGCCCTTTAGTTGGACAGACGGACGCGTTTGCATTTTTGGAGTGTGGTTCTGGCCCGATCTCCAGCTAAAGAAGAACTGGTCCAAAGTACAGTCAAAGGTCGAAGCGGCAATTCGGACTTGGTTTCAACGACGGTTGTCGGTGAATAGAAAGGCGGAGGTGTGTGCCACTTACATCTTTCCAGTTATCCTTTATCGATTGGCTGTACTCCTTCTCTGCAAGAACAGAAATAAGGCGCTCGATCGTTTATTGGCCTCCTTCTTGTGGGGTGGTTAAAAGCATCTGATCTGTAGAGAGACTGTTGCCCAACGTTCGTGTCATGGGGTGGGGGAATGCAGCACTTGTGCCATCGGCATGCTACAAGGTTGGTGTTCCTACGCCGTGCGTTGACGGAAGATTCGATTTTGGAAGAGAGCGTTAGGGACGCCTTCCCTAGCATTACCATCACTCTCTCCGTTTCCGAGGCTGAGCCCCATCGTAAGCTATTCCCGGCATTCTCTTTTGTTATGAGCCATGTCGAAATTCCCAACCTCCCCAGTTTTTGTCCCCTTTTTTCACATCGGCAGGGTCAGACTTTGGTTTTTCCCACTCCACTGTTTAATTTTTCCTTCTCCACTCCATTTGTGAGTGTGCTGCTTGATTCTGTCAGACGGCAGAATACAATGGACACTCACATTATTTTGAGGGGTGGACGGGTCCTACTAACATCTGTTTTGTTTTAGTTTGAATATTTTGTTTCATTCTTTAGTTTATTTTTGGGTTCATTCTCTCCCCCATCAATTTTTATATATTTTATAGGAAAAAAATGAAAATGTAAAAAAAAAGAGACATCATGAACTGCACAAATTTTTACATCATAGGTTTTTTGTAGGTCCCTTGTGAATATGTGGTATTGTAGTACATGTAGGATTGAGAGGTGATGGACAAGTTCTTGTGGTGATTGAGTATATTGTAATGAACAAATGGGTCGTGATTGGGATTAACCAGGACTAGGACATTCAGTGAAGACCAATCTTTATCCATTTCCTCTGCGGCCTTGTGCCACAATTATGTAATTTTTACAAAATAAAAATATACATTCCCCACTATTTTAAGACATTTTTTATGTTTATACGTTCTTTTTATAGATGCAAATATTTAAGTAAATGCTTTGTTTATAATAAACAGTATTAACGACATTTAACGGCCTGAATGTCCGAGAAATTGTCATAGAAAATATGCATATTCCGACAGGAATCGAACCTTATAGGATATAGGTTCGATTCCTGTCGGAGAACGCAAAATTTCTCGGACATAAAGGCCGGTAAATGTCGTTAATACTGTTTATTATAAACAAAGAATTTACTTAAATATTAGCATCTATAAAAAGAACGTTTAAACATAAAAAAGTCTTAAAATAATTGTCTGACTTTGTCCATTTCATAATTCCTCACTATATTGATTACCTACTGGAGATTTGCTTCTTGGAATAGCCTCCTTATTTTTTTTATTGAAGCCTTGTTATCGTGTATTCGATCTTTGTCTATGATTGTGACTATTTTTTTTGTCCTGTTTTGTAATATTTTGTGTTATCTGATGTACCTTTTTAGAACTTTTTCGTGTTTGCGTGCTGTGATGAGGCCACGACCACAATGGGTGAGTCTCCCCAGCCAGTCGTTACCCAGGTGGAGATACCGTTTCCAACTCCATCAGCCTAAAAGAATAGAGCAAAAAAACAAAAAAAAACAAAAAAAAACAAAAACAAAAAAAACCAAAAAAAAAAACATAAAGCTAGTAAAAAATATATGCAAATCGACAGTAATATGTCAAAGCAACAGTAATATGGCAAAACGTTTACAAACTAAGAATTGGGGTTGATACACAAAAGCAGGTTCAGATTTGTATGTTCGGGCGTTCGGCTATACGTTCGGTTAATCATCCGGTTAGCGGAAAAATAAGGCAAGTTCATGGACGTGAGGTAATACACTTCATTTTTGTTCTTGTATATAAATACTTGTCACAAAATAAAATCCTTACATGTTCCTCAGAGTACGAAACGCGTCGGCGAAGTTTTCCTCTTGTCTTTGTTCATATTGTTTTTCACAGATATACTCTATGTGAAAATTTTCATATATATATATATATATATATATATATATATATATATATATATATATATATATATATATATATATAAAGGGTGCGATGGATAAATTGTCGTCTAAGTTACGCAAATATGAAAATAACAACGACATCTCATTTTAACAGATATATTTACCAAAATTACACAAAAACATTTTGAAGTATTAAAGAGTAAATTAATTCAATGTAATCGCCATTGGCTTCAACCACGGCCTACAGATGACTTCAGAATCTCCTGGATCTCTTCTGGACAGTCTCCTTGTTTAAGTTGGTGAATGTTGCCAAAATTCTTTCCTTCAGTTCATCTTTGATGTTAAAAGGAGTTTTTTTGGTCTCCCGCTCAACTGCGCGTCCCACACATAATAATCAATGGGGTTGTAGTCTGGGGAGTTAGGTGGCAAAATGTAAGAGGTGATGTGGTTGCAGATATTGTTTAACAGTCACGACTGGGTTGTCCTGCTTGTGTGGCATGGTGCAGAGTCCTGATGCCAGACATAGGATCTTCCAGCAGCCACCCTCTTGACCCAGGGCAGCACTCTATCCTCAAGCCACTTAGGTCCTCACCAACAAATTCGGGGGTTCTTTTCTTATCAGAACGATCAGAATGAGTTTTTCAAGCTGCCGAACCTTCGTAATCACCATTAGAATCATCCAACTCTTTCCGAATCCTCTGCACTGTCCTCAGATTGACACTCCAAAACTCTGAAATGGCGCGAAAGCCAAGCAGTACAGCATGCTGTTTCCAAATTTTTAGCGGAGTAAATTGCGTCATGGTGCCTTTTTTTCTCACAGACGGTGCCCAACTGACACTAGTATACTGTTCAGTCGACAAAATAAAAAACAAACAATGCACATGCGCTTAATTATAAATAATTATAATTGAAATGGCGATAATTTACCCATCTCACCCATATATATATATATATATATATATATATATATATATAGTACATATATATATATATATATATATATATATATATATATATATATACACAATATTTTTCACCAATTTATCATTTTGTGAAATGGTATTTTTATTACGAAGAATTATTTAAATTTTGAAATGACATTGGGCTGCATTCTTATTTCATTATTCTATAACGTTTTCACCCTTACGATATTGATTATGAGATAGCCTAAATGATTTTACTTCTGTGCTAATTTCCCTGTCCTATAAAACACTTCTCAACTTTAAAAATAGAATCAGCTGATTCGAAATACATTCAAGCAACTCTGTTGATTACGGCTGTTCGTGTCATAACTTATCACTGTTCCCTTTCGAAAGAGAAGACGTTCCTATAGAAAGATAACAAACTGTGTAAACAAAGTCTATATGAAGATGACAAAGAAGAATCGTTCTGGTCATGGGTAATGTTCAAGGGTCAATGCTCGAGCACAAAATGAAGATAATACAGTTATTTCCTACTGTGATCTAAATTCCGTTTCGTGTTTTTAATTTGAAACCGCTTGGTTTTCAAGTTAGACTAAAAAATTACAAGAGAAACCTACGCAATTACAAACAGACATTACGTCGAATTTTGTTATATAAGTCAATCTTGTTATACTAGGACTAGCAGCATGGCCCGGCGTTGCCCGTGCTTGATTAAAAAATCGTATGATTCATACAGCAATCGCTATTAAAATATTTTTGCCCTTCCTTGCCTTTAAAGGAGTGCCCTTTGCCGTGCTGATGTTGCTACATGCCTTACTTCTTGCCTATCTCACACTGCGAATTTTTTTAAACTCTATACTAAACATTAAATCTGTCACGAAAAAAGAACTACACAAAACGATCAGCTTTAAAAAAAGGACTCGTAACTGGAAAAATCGAATGAAAAAAGAATATTAACAACAAATACTTTTCCACACAATCAACCCAGTTCTGCGGAATCAGAATCAACGTTGAATTTAAGCAAGCGAATGAGCCAATAGGAGTAAAGTGCTATGCAGATTTAAATTTTTCCCACTTGTGATGAATGCAGCTATCGATTTATTTTGCATGCTAGCATGCTAGTTAACATTCGTTTCAGTCAGCTGTTGGCTCTCACGCTGGCCAATAGAATCTTCCTGCCTATTCGTGGTAGCGAGCTATAGGCTCTCACTCCAAATTACATGAAAACTGCCGTAGAAGCATGAAAAATCGATTATTTCCACTATCGATGGGATTTAGGAAATATAAAGTCGGTCGTGGCCTTCCCGCTAACTTGGAGCATGTGCATGTAAATTTTGTTGCAAATCCGTCGAAAATTGCGGCCGTGTATTCGTCACACACACACACACACACACACACACACACACACACACACACACACACACATCCTGCCTTTTATAGATAGAGATTGGTATTAATCATAGCGGATATATATATTTTTTGAAGACTACTGTTTTCCTGAGTTGCGGTGTTGGAGGGTCTCACTTTGTTATGATCCATTCTTCCCCGTTGATAGTTTAGTTCGCCCTCATTGTCGGTATTGTCACTAGTACGATGGACCCGTTTTTGTATCATCAATCGCTCATCTCGCTCGATTTATACCACAAGGATCTAGGGCTAGGATATTGTAAGTAGTCTCCAGGGTCATCGGCTACCTCATCCAAGTTCACAGCACCAGATATTCTCAAGTGTTCACCCATCTAGATACTAACCAGACTCGACATTGTTTAACTTCGGTGATCGTACAAAAATCGGTGTTATCATATATTTTTTGCGATGTTAATGGTTTTAGTGATAGAAGAAAACTGATGCATTTCAATATAACTCAATGATCTTGCTGATGTGATCTCCATCTTCTGCCTTTCTCCTTCTATATTTTGGATTGGAGTCATTCCCTTGTTCAAATTTAAATTTAATTTAAATCAAATGGAAAGAAAATGTCAGGTGTGTGTGTGTGTGTGTGTGTCGGGTATCCCCTTTGATCAATATGTAATATACTTATCCAAGTACCCTAGGAGACATTACCTTGTTCAAATTAAATTTAATTTATATAAAAGGGGAAAAAATCCAGTGTTGGGTTTGTGCTTCCCGGGGACCGCCTTTGATCAAAATAAAAATATGCTTATCCAAGTACCCTGGGTAATGCAGTTTCGTATTGATTTATTAGAAATAGACGAGAAATGAGCAGTGGAACTAAGACAGTCTACCTCCAAAAATTAAATAAAGGATTCGGTTCTGAATTCCCTGTACATGACTCAGATCGATATACACTTGAGGAAGGTCGGAGTATACAACGTCTGAAACGTCGCGCCAAGAACAGCAAAGATGAGGACAATAGTCAGAATACAAATAGTGTAAATGATAAAAATGTTTTTTGAAGTTTGAAGAATTTCTCGTATTGCGACATAATGGCGTACAAATTAGGTTATCAAGTCATGTGGATACTCAAGAGTACCGTTAGCAAATATCCAAAGTTGTGGTTAAAGGTCAAATTTCTGTTTCTCTCCTTTCTTACCTTATATCTTGTGACAACAATGTTCTCCAGAGTGAATTATTTATTGATTAAACATGAAATTGCCTCGATGTTACGGAGGGAGAGAGAGAGTGTGTTATGGTCCGATTCCTTGTACCACGGTGATAGTCCAAGGTAGAACCAATAAAGAAGAATTCGAACACAGGTATGGAATAACACAGATATATTACAAACAGGAATATATACAGAGAAGTAGAAGTTTTAGTATGAACAATCAGGTTTTGTATAGAGAACAATGTAGTCTCGACCAGTATCACTATTCTAGTGTCTTGCAGTAATTGTCTGAACGCGACTTTGTTTCGGACTGCCTCTGACTCGACTCTTGACTCGACTTAAACTAATGACGATATTCAGTCACCCCCCCCCCCACGAGGGCGTCATGTGGCACAAGGCCGGTTTCACGTGGGATCTCCGAACCCGTGGGCTCGGCCAAAAATATGCCCATTGAACCCGTATAAACGGCTTCAGGGCCCGTTTACCTCCCCGAAACAGACTCCGCCCTTCGGCGTAGCCTCGTTCGGGTTCCTCCCCGCCCGAAGGCAGAGAGTTCAACCGATCAGCCGATCAGGACTTGAACGACTGACAATATTCAGTCAACACTGGGGCAGCATGTGACACAAGGTCGGTTATTTATTGTGGGTTCTCCGAGCCCGTGGGCTCGGCCCCAAAATATGCCCATTGAACCTGTATAAACGGGCTCAGGGCCGGTTTACCACCCCGAACGAGACTCCGCCCCTCGGCGTAGCCTCGTTCGTGTTCCTCTCCGCCCGAAGCCAGAGAGTTCAACCGAACAGTCAGTTCAGAAGTGAACTACTGACTCTCGCCTACTGACTGAGGCGCAGTATTTATTAAGTATGGAATAGTCCATTATTATTATTATTATGGGTAAGATCCCATAACAGAGAGAGAGAGAGAGAGGGGAGGGGGAGAAAGGAATAGAGAAATGAAGGGAGAGTGAGAAAGTGAGGAAGCGAAAGAGAGAGAAAGGGAGGGTGGGTGGTGGAGAAAGATTGAGAGATGTCTCTTGTTAGCAAACTTTTCTCCAAATGTTTTTAGTCTCGTTAAAAAAGCATCACGCTCAGGAAAAAAAATCATTGAATAGCATTACCTTTTTTGCTCTAGAGTGTCGTAATCTGTTTGATAATCTCCAGATAAATGAGTTTCTATAGTGTTGGGGCGCACCCACCTTCTAACTAGTAATGGACTGGTCCCTCTTATATAAGTCAGCTCTGGAGAGAGAGTGACAGAGCGTCAGAGAGAGAGAGATAGAGTCAGCGTGAGCAGTCCAGATAAGCTTACCCGGTACATACCGTTGGACTATAGACTTTGGATATTGGTTCGTACTAACCAACCTTCGTTCTACTAATCACTCTATTGTTAATTGCTTTTATGAATATACCAGTATTTTCCTCTACAACTGTGTTTGTCTTGATTCATACACCGACACGCGGGAAACTCACAACATCTCAACATATAGAAACGAAGCTTTTTTTTTTCATTCATTTTTGTTCATAGTCTGGGTAGTTCAAACTTAAATAAATATAATTTAAATTTAATCCGTTAATTCTGAAATTATTAATGAGTAGACGTTCCAGATGCCCGACGTTGAAAAGTAGGCGTTCAATACAAGAAGGCGTTGTACACATGTGGGTGTTGCACAGAAAAGGTTTACTGAGTGCTGGTCTATATCGTCGAAAAATTGAATTATATATACGCGCACACAGACTTACGTAATTTTGTAAGATTCTTTTAACCAAATTTTATGAAAGAGTTGGCACATAGAATTTATTGTATATTTGGAATAAATCTCAGGTGATATACGACAAGCTTGACTGACAAGCGCTTGGAAGGCAATCGCCCTGACATCATATTTGAGCACAAGAGCAGCCAAAAATGGACCCTGATAGACATTGCGAAAATACAGACGTACCAAAACCAAAGACCAATTTCGATCAGCTTCTTCCAGTCGAACGCTTGTGACTCAATACCAGGAAAATAATTTCTTTGGTCGAACCGTTACCCAAGAAAAAAAAACCCCAAAACACGAGAAGAATTTGTAGCAGTCGGCAAATTTTATTCATTTGTAACCTTCTCGTAAGGGCTGGCTGTAAGGAGAAGTAAGGCGAGTTGAAGTGAGGGAACGGTCTAACCGGCGTGTGCCTTCCTTTTCGCGTTGGCGGACGAGCGATCTTCTGTGGTTTAGGCTGCTAGGGGCCGCTGCCTTATAGAGAACAGGTTTTACTTGTCCTGTCAGATTTAGCTGGAAAAAAGTCATTAATCAAGAAACTTGATTCTTTGACTCACCTGACCTTCTTTGTCGTCTGAACTGGTTCTTATGAGGTCTGCTCCACACAGCTGACCTTTCTCGACAGCTATAACATCCAGCAGATGTTTCCTTAAGAATTTGTCAGCTGAGAACTGATATTGCGACAGAAAAATACCAAACTGTAATTATTGTTCTCCCTTTTGTAGTTGGCGCACTCATGACTGTTTTCAGGAATCATTCTACCTCGTATGACGCTTTGGGGATTCCTGATATAACTGGGAATGAGCAGGCAGCAGAAACAGCTTGAAACAACTCATGTGCTAAGAAAGGTTTTATGCCTCTAAACTGTGGGTAAGAGCTAAGATATGACTCTCATTGTTCTACCTAAACACCTAAGACTTGGAGGATATAGGGTCAAATAAAAAGCAGGAAGAAGAAAGAATACAAGCGTTGCCAAGATAAAGTGACCTCCGATCATCATTGGTACCTATATAGGAAGAATGGATTTAAAGCCGACGAGAAAAGTACGAGATTAGCAACAAGGTCTTATCAAGTTATAGCTGAATTGGCTAGATGCAACCGTAAGTTCCATGCTAACAGTTTCTGATCTCGGACTTCTCGCTTGTGGAACTCTCTTCTGGCTCAATGCTTTCAAGCCAACTTTGATCTTCAAAAAGTCAAATGCTATGTCAATCTTTATCTACTTTCTTCTTGATTCCTCTTCTTTTACTGTTCTCAATCTTTGATAATATTTCTTTTTTTTCTTATTCTTTCACATTCAGTAACCCCCTTGTGCCGTTGTGGTTTTTCTGTCTTGCTTGGGGTGAAATGATTAAAAATAATGGTGCCGCCAGAGGCCTTAGAAAACGACCAAGTCAAGTTCTTTTGAGATTTCAAAATGCAACCAGACCGCGTCCTTGAGGCTATCAAAACAGACATCACCGTCCTTGACAAAGAAACAAGATAATGTCTCCCCATCGACGTGGTTGTTTCCGGTTACTATAACGTCAAAGTCGAAGAAAATGTAAACCTAAGAAATACACTGACCTTCGGATTGAGGTTGTCAGAATGTGGGACGTTCAGGCCATTGTTGTCCCCCAGTTACCATTGAGACATTGTGGGTCTATACCATTGACATTAAAGCCCTACAGTGAGAAGATTGGAGTAAAGTCTCGTATCCCATCACTAACGAAGTCAGCGTTACTAAACAGTACAAATATTCTATGAAAGGTGCTGTCTCAGGTGGTAAGATGATGGAAAATATCCATAATGCAAGACATCCGGTTGAAAACGAAAAACCGTTTGAAAGAAAGTATAATTATTATTATTATTATTATTATTATTATTATTCAGGCCTGTGCGTCTAGTGTTAAATACAGGTTTATATTCACAAAACAGAATATCAGCCACATACATTTTGGCTGTTCCTGTGGTGCAATGTAGTTTCAACATTCTTAATTTCACTTGCCACCGCCTGCATCGTCCTAAGATGTTGATCGTCTGTATGTGTCCAGATCCGAAGGAGGCAGAGGATTAGTTCAACTATAACTGTCTTAAAAACACAACAAGCGGTCTTCAAAGAAACCTGGAAACAATAGAACACTGGCTGATGATCTTTTCCAAAGAACATCAAAGAAATGAGAAACTTTCAAGTGAAGAATTGCGAGTCAACCATAATCCACCTACTGCAGCAGCAAATACCTAAAAAAGAAAGCAAATGAAATTGTCCAAATGCTAAAACGATAGAAAGGTAAGCATCTTCATGGTCAACAATCTTCCCGTACCAAACAAGCTGATGTAGATAAACCTCGCACTCATCACTGGTTACATTGTAGCGGGTTAAAAGCTGAAACCGAAGGTTTTATTTTTGTTGCACAGGATCAAAGCTTGCTAACTAGAAATTACCAAGTACACATACTGAAAAATTGTAGTGACTCAAAATGCAGATTTTGTGGTAAATATCCAGAAACAATTCACCATCAGGTTGCACAGTGTTAACACCAACTAAATATGATAGAGTGGGCCAATATCTGCACGGGAAACTATGCAACTTTTACGGGAAGGAAACTGCAAGAAACTGGTATGAAGACCACTCAGACTTGGTTACAAAGATAGGATCTGTAACAATTTTATGGGACTTTACAGTACACACAGACAGAATAATCAAAGCAAAGAGCACAAGAATAGAATGTGCTTTTCTTATTGACATGGCAGACCCTGCAGATTGTAAATTATCTTTGAAAAATACAAGGATCTTGAAGTGGAAATCTAAAAAAATGTGGCACATGAGGACATCAATAATTCCAGCTGTAGTTTGAGTTCTCGGATTTATTGGAAACGGTTCTGATCATTGAAGGGATTTCTGGTAGGCAATACCTTAAAGAAATACAAAAAAAAAATGTTCTCACGAGTACAGCTCACGCCATACGAAGGGTTTTATTAACGTAAAATGTGCTCGATCTTAGGTTGTTTCATTTTTATTTATTTTTACAAAACTGTTCAGTGAAAATGTCATGATGACATTTCTGAACATAGGTCTCTGGTTGGGACCCGGAAGGAAATAAGTAGACAACAGAAATCAAAGGAAATAATAATAATAATAATAATAATTTATTTATTTAGAAAATTTCTGTCCTGACAGATCATGTCATCGAAGCAAGAAGACCGTATCTCATTGTTATAGAGAAGGAGAATAATAGGTATAAATTATTGACTTCCATATGATATAAGAATGGACTCCAAAGAAATTAAAAAGTATAAGAAAAGTTCCAGGGTCTAGCTAAGAAGTTGAAAAGGCTATGGAACTTGACTGTATATATAATTCCTTTAGTAAATGGTAATTTCGAGAGCCCACTTAGAAAATTGAAAGATCGTTTGGGGAGAATTGGAATTGAGACCAAGATTGTAGAGCTACAGAAAACCGATATCATTTATTCAACAAGAATTCTCCGAAAAGTTCTTGAGTTTTGTTCAGTCACGCTGACACCATACCTCAAGAACAGAACTTCATCAATTTGCGACATCAATAATAATAATAATAATAATAATAATAATAACAAATGAACACCACCCAGACCCGGTCACGAAGAAAGGATCTGTAACAATTTTATAGAGTTTTACAATACACACGGACAGAACAATCAAAGTTAATCGCCCTTGCATCGTGATTAGAGACCGCAAAGACAAAATGTGCCTCCTTTTTGGCATGGCAGTCCCTACAGACTGCAAAGTATCTTTGAAGATCTCCAAAAAACTATCAAAATACAAAGACCTTGAAATCGAAATTTCAAAATACTTCCCAGTTAAATGATACAAACTTCACAGGGTAAAATACTATGCAGCTGTATTTATCTATTGTCGTCTATATAACAATACTATATTGCAATACATAGTCGTAAGCATTAAGGTGCCTCATCAGATTTTGGTCACTTTTCCATCACATTCTGGTCTCTTTTCCATCAGATTTTTGGTCACTTTTCCATCGGATTTTTGGTCTCTTTTCCATCAGATTTTTGGTCACTTTTCTATCAGATTCTGGTCACTTTTCTATCAGATTCTGGTCACTTTTCCATCAGATTTTGGTCTCTTTTCCATCAGATTCGTTAGTTGAGATTTCTGTCCGAAGTTACAATGAATTTTCTTTTCTTACCAAAGATGTTTCAGTAAATAATGACATATTCTGCGAATACTTTTTCATAGGATTATTGCTCATACAGTAGGAGACTGGTGGTAGAATTTTGCCCGTCTATTTTAGCGACATCAGATATATTACATTTTAGCGAGACCTGAAATCTGAAAGGATGCATTCCAAAAGCTAAGCAGAGTATTCTTCTTTCGGCCTTGTGCCACATCATCTTTCTTCTTCATGTGCCGTATCCCATCAGGAAGTAAGGCTATCATGGTTCTCCACAACTTCCAGCCCCTTGTACCTCTTAATAAATGTTGTCTTTCTGTTATTTATCCTAAATCCTGTTTCGCCATCCATTTACTCGGTCAAGCTCACTAAGTATGTTTTCCTCTGTCTCTGTTGCCTTCAATCTGTCCTGTGAGTATCAGATTCTCCAAGCCCTCCTTCTTCATTCTGTGCCTCAGAAAACACCGTCAGAAACAAAGAAAAGAGCACTGAACTGTTATGTGATAGCTGTGAGGATGAGGAAACTTGAAGCAACAGAAATGTGGTTCTGCAGAAGGATGATGAGGATATCATGGAAAGAATATGTGAGCAACGACGAAGTTTCTGAGAAAGTGGAAACAAAAAACGAAACATACTTAACACCAGGAAGAGACAGTTGAAATTTGGACACATTTAGAACCAAATTATCGAATGCATTTGTGCAAGAAAGATGACAAAGAAATGCAATATTGGTTGATCTATCTATCTATCTATCTATCTATCTATCTATCTATCTATCTATCACTCTCTGTTCATAACTTTTTTTATCATTACATTCCAAGAAAGGCGGGAATGCCACTAGTACACAAGGGGGTTACAGGGAGTGAAAAATGAGACTGAAAATAAGGCGGATTGAGGACAGGACAAAAGATGAAGAAGACAGAAGATGGCGATTGGCTTTGCATTTAAATTTTTGAAGCATGTAGTTATCAGGGAAGCAAGTAAACGAAAGCGAGTTCCACGGGTTGGAAGTGCGAGAAAAGCAACTACTGGAGTAGATGTATCGGGTGCATTTAGCTATTTCAATAGTAAAACATGTGAGACCTAGATGCGAATCTAATAGAGCACTTAAATTCATGTAGTCGGGACACCAAGAAAAAAGCTCGTCAGAGCAGTTGCCATGAAAATATTTGTAGAAAAGACAGAGGAAAGCCACGTCACGTCGGTGAGAAAGTGACTGAAGTCGAGATGTCATATCAGGATCGATTACATTGCAGATCCTTCTTTGGATTTTTGTCAAGAACCTCGAGATGAATATCAGGAGCACCAGACCAGATATGGCAACACTATTCAATGCACGGACGAATGGTAGATTTGTAAATATGCAAGATGGACTCAGACGAGAAAAACCATCTGGCATGACACAGTGACCCAACTTTCCTTGCAGTTGATGCAATACTTTATTCAATGTAATCGCTCCATTTCAAGTCAGTGAAAATACGTGAGGCCAAGAAGGCGCAGTGTGTTGCTTTCCTAGAGGCTAGCGTCAGCCATACTGAAGGCAGACAGAAAAGTTTCTCTTTGGTGATTAATTGAAATATCTAGCTATCTATCTAAGTCTCTTCCCTATCTATCTATCTATCTATCTATCTATCTATCTATCTATCTATCTATCTATCTATCTCAATTTGTTCATATTTATCTGAATTTTGTTCATGCCTGCCTGCCTATCTATCTATCTATCTATCTATCTATCTATCTATCTATCTATCTATCTAATTATTTTGTTTTCGGATATGTTAATATGTTCTCTCTTCTAATATCTGAGAAATGTTCAAATCTTTCAGTTCGACTCAATTAAAACTTGGAAATATGTAATTTAATGTTGGTATTTATTCTCATAATTCTCAATTTTTTAACCAGATTTGCAACCGAGTAGGGTTGAAGAAGACCAGTTTGTCTGTCCTGAATCCGAAGGATTTTTTCCTCACCCTTACGATTGTAAGAAATTCTTCAGGTGTGTTGCCACAAAACCATTTCCCTTCATCTGTGCCCATGGAACATTTTTCGATCAATCCATTAGTGTCTGCAATTTTCGCGAAAGAGTTTCTGAATGTGATGCCAATGGAAACAGACTGTTGGGTGAGTTTGTTGATTTTTAGAAATGACATGCAGAATTTCTCTTTTGTTACTGATGCTGCTGTTGTCATTTGTTTTCCTTTATTTATTAGTGGCTCCCATATTGTGTTTATTTCTATGCTAGGCCGACTTAGGAGATCCTTATGTGCACTGATTCTTTCAGAAGTCACTGCTTTGTCCAGTATTTTCACGTCATTTCACAGGAGCTGACAACCCTTATCTCTCCATACATGATCAGTCATGCCCGATTTCCCCCCCCCAGGTTTTTATATTCTTTAACACACTTGCAAAAAATGTAATACACACAGTTCTTGATTGTGTTCTGCCCTGTGTTAGGCTTGACTAGGCAGAGATTTCTCTGTAGAGTGGAGTTGCTTTTGAATATTTCCCAAGTGCCTCTCTTCATTGATAATCTGGTAACTTCCAGTTTAGAGAACAACAATGGAAAATATAACCTACTTAGTAGGCTAAGCATAGAAATAAACACCAGAAGTGATTCTTTAATTAAGAAAAACAACCACTCTTAAAAGTCAAAAGTTCCACCATTTAATTACACAAATGATAATGATGGCTGGCCACTCGTATTCGAGGATACGCGTCTACCAGGGCGGCTAGCCAATCCCTATTGCAGACGCCTGCTCAGTCGCATTTTGTGTTTGTTCAACACCCACAGAGCCCACCTGTGGCTTATACTGCAACTATGCTGAGCAGACCTTAGTTATAGATTCTGGGAGAGAAGTGCGTTATCTAGCGTGATCAGCAATCTGAACAAGGCTAGCACACTCAAACTTTCTGTCACGATGACTTGTGACATCGTGCTAGCACAACCATCAACGGTTCTCAACGGTCTCGCCTACACAATTTCACTCACAAGGCTTGGGTCAAACCCTGGTATGGTTTTCAGGCATTTTTGTCTGGGATCGTCTCCTCCAGACCGAGAAAATCAAGAAGTCACCTTCCTGACAAACCGACCATGGTGAGATTCGAACCCGGTTTTAAAGCGAACGTTATAACTACTCGGTCAATAATACTAGAGAGAGATTTACTTTTATTTGTACACAGATTAAATATCTCATACACATTTCAAGATACCATTTCTTGAGATGAATGATATTTTATTTAATATGTTGTTTATTTTGTATTATAACAGATTCTAAAGCTTTGAGGTTTTCCTTGTTTTGGGTGCTGTACAGTATTTTGGTATATAAATAAAAAATAATTTAAAAAAATGCATTCTTTTAGGTCTCGCTCCCCATGACCATTACACGTGATGCAACTGTGGATTATTTTAAACTTTCAGCCTTCTAAGCTATACCCGGAATCTTGCCTACCACACGAACACCACATGGTTCTTGAAAATGACTGTGATGTTTGAAAATACTTTCATGGTAATTGTTCGGATGAGCTCCTCGCTATGGTGCCTAGACTCTTCGAATTTAAGCGCAGTACTAGACTGGCGTCGTGATCTCATCAATTTAAAGTTGAGCTGGCTAGATGTAGCCATATGTTCTATGCTAACAGTTTCTTTTCTCGCACTTCTCACTTGTGGAACTCCCTTCCGGTTTCATGCTTTCCAGCCAACTTTAATCTGAGAAAAAATTAAATGAAATATCAATCGTATGGGGTGATACCAATTAAAAAAAAACAATTGCCAGTTTGTGGAAAATATTGCCGTGTTGTTCTTTTGGAAACACTTTTTTTTAACCTCTTCAAGTCAAACGTCAATCGTTATCCATTCCCCTATTCTCATAATCTTAATTTCCTGTCGCCGTCTCTTCCATTCATATAACATACACCTCATTCAAAATTACCATTTTGACAGCATCACTCTACTCTGAGAAATCAAAATAAAATGCTAAATGATTATTTTACAAATAAAATTAAAATGGTTTTCTTAATTTGTTTTTTAGGCGATACTGTTCATAACCATGATCAATCCGGAGGAACTAAAGACACCAGCCACCAGGCCTCATCCAACCCTGAGATGCATACAACAGGTATGGTAGGGCGGTTTGTTGATTTTATTTCTTTTGGAGGAGAAAATAAATTCCTAAATCAGATTAGCCAGATCCTATAGAATGGCGCTGTAGAATCATAAAGAGCTTCACGAAATAGCAAAAGACACAACATGAGCACTTCCAACACCAGCGACAACAAAAATGCGTACCACATATAACTCGATTGGATTAATTTGATTAACATATCAGCCTTTTCCAGGTTATTTAAAGCCAGAAAACATTTTTAGATTGTAAGAATTGTATGAACTTTTCAGTCATACGACTACATATAATGCAAATGAGGAGTTGTGCAATTTTAAACGATGACATAGGTTATATTCGTTTTAAAAATAAATATTAATCTTAAAATTTTCATTATTTTATAGCAACAGCTACAATCTTCCCATGGCCAATTTTCTACAGCTGGTTTCTATATAGAGTTAGGGTTCTTCTAAAATATTTAGTCGTATAACTGAAAAGTGCCGAATTTTATGGAGATAATAAGGATTTATTTATACAATTCCTACTAATTAACCCATAGCTGAGGGGGAAAAGGTGGATTTATATCGTTCCTAAAGAGTATTTTCGCGTAAGTGAATATAAAAGACATCATCAGAATTGGAACTCGGCTTATTACATAAGTTTTTGTCTTAGCAATACACCCCTGAAGCTGATCTTGGGTGAGATTGATATTACTTCAGAAAATAAAAGGAATGAGAGAAACTACAGTGCCTTCCTTGATAATTTTAATGGCAACATTAAGAAATTGATCCTTGAATTTCAAAAGGATTAAAATAAAATAAATAGGCATAATATGTTTAGATTATTCAACCTGGCCTATGAAGTTTTCAGCCAAACCCACACACACACACACACACACACACACACACACACACACACACATATATATATATATATATATATATAATATCTGGACACTCATATTCGAGTATACCCGTCTATTAGGGTGGCTAGCCAATCCATATAGCAGGCGCTCGCTCAGGCACATTTGTGTTTGTTCAACACCAACAGAGCTCACCTGTGTTTTATACTGCAACTATGCTGAGCAGAACTTAGTTACAGTTTTTGGGAAAGAGTGTGTTATCTGGAATGAGCAACAATCTGAACCAGGCCAGCACACTGAAACCCTCGGTCACGATGACTTATGACTTCGTGCTAGCACAGTTATCGACGGCCCCCAAAGGTTCCGTCTGCCCAATTTCGCTCACAAGGTTTTGCTCAACCCGTGGTATGGTTTTCAGGTACTTTCCAAAGATCTGGGATCGCCCCCTCCTGATAACATCAGGAAGTCTAATTCCTGACACATCAATCGTGGTGAGATTCGCGAATATATATATATATATATATATATATATATATATATATATATATATATATATATGTATGTATGTATGTATGTGTATGTGTTTGTGTGTGTGTTTTGTGTAAAATTAGCCCCCGCGAAATATAGACCGATTGAGAAAAAACTTAAGGACCATGATCTTAACATTACCACCACCACCGATACAAAACGACTAATTTTCTCGATGTTACATGGTGTAATGATTACCATAAATAACAAACCCTACGCAAAAGAACTACATAACCATGAATACGTTAGTAAAGATTCAAACCACCATCACAAAATTTTAGATAATTTGCATAATTCAGTACATGTTAGATTATTCACCAACTCCAGCAACAAAGAAATATTTAATAATGTTAACGATAAATATATTAGGGCTTTGGAACTGAGCAATCATAAGCTAAACTTAGAATATTTGGATAAGAACAAAGATGTTAAGACAAAACGGAAATACCGTAAAAGCAACATCATATAGTTTAACCCAACATAATGTCCAAAGTAATGTCGGAAAATTTTCCTAAAATTAATCTACAAGCATTTTAACCATTCACCAGAATTAAAAAAAAGAAAGAAGATTTTTAACAAAAATAATGCCAAAATTAGTTATAGCTGCACTAGTAACATCGATATATCTATATAACTAGACATCAATTTCATATTAAGGAAACATCTTTCTAACAAAGACAACATAAAGTTTTCCAAAAATAAATGCAATTGACAAAAAAATACGATCTGTCCATTAAACGGTCAAACTATGACCGACAATGTTGTATATCGAGTGTGCATTCGTTCCAGAAGTGATGTTAAATTCTATTTTGGTTCTACTGAGAATCCTTGAAAGCTTCGCTTCTACCATCACCATTTGACTTTGACTAATATCAAATAAAAAAAAAATAGCATTGCTCTTTTTAATTATTTCTGACAATTCTCCCGGAGGGATTTTACCTTCCATTAAATACAATCTAATGGTAAGCGCTAAGACGTTTAATGGCAAAGGGGATACTTGCAACCTGTGTTTAGTTGAAAAAATAATTATCATACAACATTTAAATAACCCAGGCTTAAAAGTAGGCATAAAAATAAATATCTACTTAAGCACGTAGTCCCAGATTAATTCTTCTACTATCGCGGTTTAGTTCTGAGTGTAAGGTATTTTTATTTATCTATTTGCTTATTGACGTATTTATTTACTTCTGTAATGTATATTACGTATTATGGACTATTGCTTATTGTTTTTTTATTATGGATTTTTTATTATATATTTTTATTTATATTTATATTATATTTTTTATATATTTTATTTATTATTATTTTTTATTAGTTATTATCTTATTATATTCATTTATTTACATATATTTATATTTATATACATTTATTTATATATGTTTATTTAAATTTTCCTTTTTATTATTATATATTTTCTCTTATAATTTTGCTATTTATATTAAATTAAATCCAGTTAGCTCTTTTTCATTATTAATAATTTATAATTTATAGTTGATAACTCACACTCTAAAATTAATTTAATAATTACTTATCTTCTATGTTCAAATGGCAATACCGATTGAATTAGTTGCTAGATTTAATGTCATGAGAAATATTAATTTGTTTTTAAATAATTATTATTTTTAAACTTTTCGGAAAAGATGATATCACTATATAAATAGTCCTTAACTATGCCTGCATTACGATAATCTGATATATTTTAAATTAACTCCGTGTAGTGGTGTAGGATATATATGTTCATTATATATATATATATATATATATATATATATATATATATATATATATAATGCAATACATATATATATATATATATATATATATATATATATATATATATATATATATATATATATATAATAAAAGGCTTAAACACTAATATTCCATGGTCATATTTTTTTCTGTTGGAATCGTAAATACAATCCAATTCATCAGACCTACAAATTCAAAAAGAAAACAGAAAAAAACAACTCCGGAAATAAAAATAGAATTTAGAGAGAGTGTAAGTATGAGAGTGTGGGAATGGAATATTAGTGTTTAAGCCTTTTTATTATATCCTTACTCTGTCCTGGACATTGAGTTCTACCTGGGTTCTATCCTCTCGGAATTTTTTATTCAAAAAATATACATTTGTTCATTTAAATATGTTTTATTGAAAAGTATAGACAATGTATGTCTATAATGTCTTACCATCATTTTTTCTAAACTGAGAATGATCTTTTGCAAAACTGGTTACTGCAGATGTACGGGATTTTCAAAATTAATATATTTACCTGGTCTAAGCTTTCGACTCACATGAGTCATCATCAGGGATTGGGTAGGTATTGAATTTATGATAGTTATATACAATAAATACATCCTGCATTTTAGATCTATTCTATCAAATGTAAAATATAACAAGGCATTGAATGTACCACTTACAATTTTCTGTGCAAAGACCTTATCATAAAGTTATGCTGTTTCGTTTCCAGAAGAAAAATGCAGCACATCTTTGCGGATGACTTTGGACAACCATAGTATACGCAGTGAACAAACGCTATTAAAAAGACTGTCAATAAAATATTTGACTGAGGCTTTTCAGAATCCTTGCATATCCTTACATATTGTCTGTATTATTGAATGTCTTCAAAATTTAAATACTGATGCCCATAATTTACTGAATTCATTTTTTTTTCTTACTTCAGGTTTTATTCCTTGTTTGGATCAATACAGTCTTTACCCACATCCGAAATCGTGTACCAAATTTATTTACTGCCATGAATATAAAGGCCTCCTTTTTGAGTGCCCTCGCGGGCTGAATTTTGATCGCAGAAAACTGACTTGTGATTTCCCGCAGAATGCACCTTGTTAATTAATCAAATTGACTGTAAAGTTTAACATTGAAAATATTTTTCAATTTAGTCCCTTTTAGGGTGTATAGAATCTCTTCAGCATGGCTGCTTACATAGGATCCTTCGAAAGAAAAAACTTCCGTCTATACATCAAGAACTTCGCTATCGTTAAAATGTTCAGACACGATTGCTTAAAGTACCTGTCTTTTCATACAGTGAAAAATAAATAGTTGTTTTTTTTAATCGATTTCACCCCATGCAAGGCAGTAAAGCCACTAAGACACAAGGGGTTACTGGGCGTGAAAGAATTAGAAAACAGAAACATTACTAAGGAGCGAGAACAAAAAAAGAGTAATCAGGACAATAGATAGCGATTGACATTGCATTTAAATTTCTGAAGTTGGTTGGAAAGCATGGAGCCGGAAGTGAGTTCTACAAGCGAGAAATGCGAGAAAAGAAACTATTTACTAAATTAGCTTAGTTTGGCATAAGGCCATGTATATAGGAAACCTAGTAAAGATGTGATTCATTACAGTTGTAGTAGTATATTAAACGATTTTGTATACCATTGCTTCACGGAGATATACTCTAGATATTTACTAACCTAAACTGTAGTTTCCCCTACAAGGGAGATGCAGGTTCGAATGTGGCCTGAAGACACATTTTCTTTCTTAAAAATCACGAATGCACAAGCCGGCAGACGTAAATTTATATTGTTTTAAAAAAATGATATTTTCTCAAACACATGTATCCACTAAACTATTAAAGTCATAATTATTCACTATTTACATCAGACTGTTTAAAGAAATAGCTTTAGTTAAGATTGACACAAGGTCACAAGTATTAAGCACTCAATGATTAATAATTTCCAAACTTGCTAACTAGTGATTGACGGTGATACGCTATATTCAAACTAGTATCCTTCATCCTGGGATTTGTCCATGTAAAGCAAAGGTCCGCAACGCCACACCGGTCCGCAAGGGATTTTTGTTCAGCCCTCCAAATTAACCGTAGTAAGGTATTTTCATTTTTTGTTGATTGTGTTTAGTTGTTATCCTGTTATTCTTGCAGTAAAATAAGGAATCCTGTTTAAATGATATAATATTAACTTCGTTGTTTTTTCTTTAAAGCTCCAGACCAAAGTAGCCTTATAAACGGAACGGTCTAAGGTCGAGAAATATTATTATAGTATATTTGATATCATGGCCCTCGTCCGAAACACTGCATAGCTTTCTGGCCCTCTCTCTCTCTCTCTTCAAAAGGTTGCCGACCCTTAATGTAGAGGATTGTTTTATTAGGCTTCCTTCCTAGGTCTTTTTAGGCATCTTTAAAGTAAGACTATTTTGTAGAGCTAATCTTCTTTCATTAAGGGAATATATGGCAGATGGTAGTAGGTTATGTGGTACTAATAGTAGATACAGATCCTTAACCTGTCTAGACACTTCATCCTCAAACGTCGTTGGGAGAGTGCAGAATGAGTAGATTCGCACATTTTCCAAGAGTTTAGAAGAAATCATACTTATTATAAAACCCAGGTTGTGTGTGTGTGTGTGTGTGTGTGTGTGTGTGTGTGTGTGTGTGTCTGTACGTTTATATATTGGATCGGATTTCCTACATTTTTCAACCGATTTCAACAAAACTTCACAGGACTACGTAAAATTACCTTGCGGTGGTTCTGACAGCACCAAAAATTGGAAAAACACAAATGTTTTTGCACGAAATCAATTTGAAAACACGATTAAAAGGCATCGCTGTAGCGAGAATGAAAGGGGGACAACTCATATCGAGTTATACTTATTATAAAACCCAGGTTGTTTGTGTGTGTGTGTTCGTTTACATATGGGATCGGATTTCCTACATTTTTCAACCGATTTCAACAAAACTTCACTTTTTTTTGGCAGGTAGTGTTTCTTATTGTCTTGCACACTTTTTTCTTTATTTTTACATTCAGAATGCTTTAAAAATTCCATTTACAAACAATAATTTATAATAAAATTCTATTCAATCGGACTCATATAACGATTGAAAACAATGTTTTTGTTTGAGTTTGACCAATTCGTAAAAAAAAAAAAAATAATTAAGACATCCGTGTCCGTCAACCTTAAACAATAATCTTTGTCAATTTTATTTTTCAGTCATTATGATGGTCGATACTTGATCTATCTCTTACTGTTACATCCCCGGGCAACGCCGGGCTCTACTGCTAGTCTCAGATAAAATTCACGATTTGTTGATTCTGTTTTCTGCACCATCTCTTACGTCTGTGTACATATTAACCTCGAACCGCCAATCAAAACACTTGTAAGAAAGTAAAAAATATTAAATTGAAAAACCTCTTAAAAGAAAGGTTTCCGGACTCTTTTATATACAGCCATGGAACAGTGCGTTGGGTTAAAAATTTGCAACTTTTCCAATGTATGCATTTGGTACATTTTTTAAAGAATTTTTAAATTAATTTTTTCATTTTTTTTCTTAAAGGTACCTATTTTGGCTTGAGATTATAATATATTTTCTGGCATTGTTTTTGCACTTTGTCCATCTTCAGAGAGTTAGAAAGGTTGTTTTCACTCAGAGTATGATTTGCTTTCTCCGGCATCTTATTTAGATAAACTGTCGAATACTTACTCCAATTAGAAACAACCTTACCCACCGAATGCTTGAAAGTACTGAGAGAAACAATATCGGGAAATATTTTAATAATCTTGAACGACCAATCAAAATGCATGTAAGAAAACATGAAGAGTTAATTAAATAAGGAAAATAAATATTTCCGTTCTTTTAAATTATATATATATATATATATATATATATATATATATATATATATATTCCAAAATTCGCTTGAAGATGAAACAGAACTAATGCTTTTAATTTAATTATATAATTAAATTTGAAGATTTTACTTCGGTTTTTGAAACATGGAATTCCTGTGTAGCGAAGAAACCATATTTTAAATCAGTTAATTTATAATATTTACGCTCTGTAAATTTACATTGAACACTGTTTTGTAAAAATAAAAATATCAATAAGAACACTGGATTATATATCCTACTGTTCTTTTTTTTTATATATATATATATATATATATATATATATATATATATATATATATAAATATGCGTGTGTGTTATTTTTAATTTATTTTGCATAAATATTATTTTGATGGATACTCATATTTGATTATAACGTCTGTTTTTTAATTGAACAGTTTCTTTTTTATCCAACTACATCTACCGGCCTGAATATTCGAAGAATCTTATTAGAAAAAATATGCGTCCCCCGACAGGATTCCAACGAATATGTGTGTCCATCAAAAATAATGTTTAAACATGTTTAAAAATATTAAAAAATAACAATATGTCGGATTTAATCCATTTCTTAAAAATAAATTGTCTTAGATTACGCTAGGATACGATACAGAGCAGATATGGATGTGTCGAAGTGTGCGTTCAAAAGACACTATTCAGGCTTTGTTTGACCGTAAGTGCTACGTGGCCGAGCGGTCAGGCGCGTCAGATTTAATGACGGTCCCCCATATGAAGGACGTATATTTTTCTGACATGATTTCTTGAATATTCAAGGCGGTAGATGTAGTAGAAAAAAATCCATTAAAATTAACGTTTAAACAAAATAAATTAAAAACAATATATCGGATTTAATCCATTTTATATATATATATATATATATATATATATATATATATATATATATAAAAGACATTTTTTATGTTTATACGTTCTTTTTATAGACGCAATTATTTAAGTAAATGCTCTGTTTATAATAAACATTATTAACGACATTTACCGGCCTGAATGACGAAATAACAAATCGAGTCATCAAAACTACAAGTCCATTGGGTAAACTTCGCCACCGCCTATGGAATTAGGGAGGTATCAAATGTGGATTTATAGAGCAGCCATTTTGACCACACTATTAAACAGCTCAGAACCATTGACCCCATATAGGTCTCATCAATCAGGTGGATATCTTTCACGAACATTGTCACCGCGAGATCTGTGGCTATACTTTTGACGATTGGGTGCCTAATGTCGTTCTTCTCGCAAAATAAACATTTGTGGAATTTTAACTTTTCCTGATGCAGTCACAACTTCGCTGGGCTGGTCATGTTGCAAAGAAGAGTGACGTCACAATACCTAAGGTCCTCATGTATAACCAGCTTAACATTAGACAGAAGACTGTTGGACGGCCGTGGTTAAGAGTCAGCTGTCAATGTGCCTCATACCAACTTCGAGTGAGTTGCCCTGGATAGAATTAATTGAATATACTTGTGCCAGAGTGGTATCAGAAACTTTAAAATCAGTCGTATTGACCGACTAAGAGACAAAAGACAACGGCGAAAAGCGTCAGCAAATGTTCCTCTTACTATACCTCGAGATCCTCGCCGTTGCACAATATGTGGACTCGTATGCTGGCCACTAGGACTAAAGTGTCACACAAAATATAAACTTAAAACTAAACGAGGTTGTCGGATCCTCATGCGTCGAAATCGACGAGAGAGTTCCTATCCTATATATATATATATATATATATATATATATATATATATATATATATATATATATAATGAAGTGGATAAAGTTCGGCAATTATTTAATATATTTTCTGTTTATACGTTATTTTTATAACTAAATGTATAGCACGTCAGATAGAATGACGGTTTCCGTATAGGAATACAGGTTCGATTCCTGTCAGAGAACCCATATCTTCTACAAAATTTCTCGAATATTCAGGCCGATAAATGTAATTAATACTGTTTAATGAAAAACAGAACATGTACTTAAATAAATATATCTATAAAAATAACGTATAAACAGAATATATATATAGTACTAAATTAAAAAAAGTAGACTTCCTAGATATAACATTAGATCTAAATAAAAATACATACACACCTTATAAAAAAAACCAACACAAATCCTTTATATATACATCCTAAATCAAATCACCCCCTCATCTATAATTAAACATATACCGTTATCTATCAGTAAACGAATTAGTACAAATTCAGCAAATGACAAGATTTTCGATGAGCATATCAATTCCTATAATAAGGCTCTAAAAGATAGTGGCTACAAAAACCCAAAACTAACTTATATAAAAAATGAAAATGGAAAGCATAGAAAAAACAGATGTAGAAAGATTATTTGGTATACTCCCCCATATAACCAAATGGTAAAGAACAAATTAGGATATAAATTCCTCGCATTAATAGTCAAGCATTTTCCTAGTGAAAGTAAACTAAGTACTATTTTCAATAAAAACACACTAAAATTGAGTTATAGCTGTACAAAAAACTTAGAAAAAATCATTAAGAACCATAATGCTAATATCTTAAATAAACACTTAAACCAAAACCAAAAAAGTTTAGACAATGGAAAAATTAAGATGAAAACTGATGGAAATAAACAAAAACTATGTAACTGTAGAAACCCTGAATCATTAGTATACCAATGCAATATCTCTTCGATTGAAAGTCCTGATAATATAAATATATATATAGGTTGCACTAGCCATGAATTCAAAAAAAGATTCAACCAACATCAAACTTCATTTAGAATAAATAGATATAAAAATCAGACATCACTCTCAAAGTATTTCTGGCATCTAAAAGAATCAAATAAAACACCCACAGTAAAATGGAAGTTAATAAGAAAAGCTAGAATTTGTAGGTCATTAAACGGCTCTTGTCCTCTATGCATACACGAGAAACTATATATTACTAAGTTTATAAAAAATAAAAATTTACTGAATCAGAGAAATGAAATAGCTATTATATGCCGTCATTGTCAAAAATTTTCCTTAAATAATATTTAAAAAAAAAAAAAAAAAAAAAAAAGGAAAAAGTCTATTGGAATAACAGTGAAAATATTTTAAACTTGTATTTAAAATTTTAAAATTTTAAATTGTAGTTAAAACGAATTCAAACCTAAGCATCTTTTAAAAATTGTAGTTAAATAAAATGTATGCTAACCAAAACACCTCTATAATAAATGTACTACAGACACTTAAATGAATCCAATAAAACACCTACTGAAAAATGAAATTATAACAAAAGCTAGATGATGTAGGGTAGTGTACGACCCATGTTCTTTGTACATACATATGAAACTTTATTACTTAGGTTATATATATTTAAAATAAATTAATTAATTAATAAATAAAAGTTTACTAAATCTGAGAAATGACTTAGCTAGTTTTTGTAGTAAGGGTGCCATAAATATTACTTAAATAATATTTAATTATAAAAAGTTTAAAAATCGTAATTTACATATACTTTGATATGGAAAAATAATTTTACTTACTATGAGTAATTTTCCTTCTGTTATAAAGTAATATAGTCTATTAAAACTAACAATGAAAATATTTTAAAATTTTAAAGTTGTAATTTTAAAATTGTAATTAAAATTGTAGTTAAATAAAATGAATTCTAACCTAAACTTCTTTTATTTAGTACTACACGCACTTAAAAAATCCAGTAAAAACACCTATAGTAAAATAAAATTAATATGAAATGCCATAAGATGTAAGCTTTTGAATGACCCATGTCCTTTGTACTTACATGAGAAACAATATATTACTACGTTTATATATAAAATAAAAGTTTACTAAATCAGTGAAATTAAGTAACCATTTTTGCCGTCATAGTCATAAATTTTTCATTAAAAAAAAAAAAAAATGTAACCTCATATACATACTTAAACTTGATGTTAAAATAATCCTACATAATATAATGGATTCTAATACATTTAACTGTTCTTAAAAAGAATATAGTATAATAAAAATTAAAAATGAGAATATTTCAAATCGTAGTTAAATAAAAAGTATTATGATCTGAACAGCCCCGAAAATCTTTAAATTTATAAATGGAAAAAAAATGCCGTAAGATTTTTTTTACCGTTAACAATAATTAAAAAAAAAAATCCAGACGACATGCATTCAACGGATGTCAGTTTTCATTGAAAAATACATCCCTACCCCTTACCAAATTGTAGCTAATAACTGATACAATGATACTGACATAAGGAAAACCTAGACATCCCTTGTCCAATTGAAGTATAATATTCTGTAACCATGAAAACATGATTTTAGCTGTGTCTTTAAAACCCAGTAATTTTTTAAAAGTTACTTCAAAATTCGCTTGAAGATGAAATGGAACTAATGCTTTTAATTTAATTGCAAAATTAAATTCGTGGCTTTTAGCTTCTATTTTTGAAACATGGTTAGAACTGTGTAGCGGAAAAAACATATTTTAAATCAATTAATTTATAATATTAATGCTCTGTAAATTTACATTGAGCACTATTTTGTAAAAATTAAAATATCTATAAGAACACCGGATTATATATCTTACTGTTCTTTCTTTATATATATATATATATATATATATATATATATATATATATATAAACTTAAAAGTTATTTTTAATGGATGCCCATATTTGAGTAGATTCTCCGTTAACTTTTTAAACAATTACTGTATGCACTTACTTTTGACTTCCTTTGCAGATTGTAATTATTTTTGAATAAGATATTTCTAGCCATAATAATTTGACTAAGTTCAAAAGGGATGAGAATTACCTTTCTTTCAATAACCACTGGAATATCCAGACACGCACATTACAAAAAGAAAATTGCCCAATCGTAAAGTGAAAGAATGTCGTACTCGCGTCAAAAGCGCCATTGAAACAACTGTCATGGACGCCAATGAAGAATGCAGTGAAATTCAAGAAGATCTGACAATGGACGAATGATAAATTTATAACTTTCATAAATTTTTTAAACATTTTATAAATTGTCTTAGTTTTTCACAAATTTTTTCATCACTGTTGGGTGTCAGTTATTTTTTGTACATTTATGTATTCAATCCACACTTTAAATAAAAACGAATCAACGTTACAACCTACCTTTTGTATCCTAAACTGTAAAACTTAAATGTTGAGCGTGCCACAGCAGCCTTTTCTTGAATTCGAACAGTATCTTCAATACCGAACATATCGGATGTTCGGTTGAGAGGAGTTGTACTATATATATATATATATATATATAATTTCGTTTATTAGACATTGAATTGTGTCACTTCGCGTCCTCCATAGCTTACCTGACTTTTCGGTAAACTTTATGAATATTTATGAGCTTTCTTTAAAAATTTTCAAAAAACAATAACATTTTTGCTCTTGTGTATAAATATATGTTACAAAATAAAATCCTTGCATTTGCCTTGATAAAATCACTCAGATGACGAAACGCGTTGGCTAAGATAACTTTTTCTTTTGTCTTTATTCATTCATATATATACATCTCATACGAAACATAAACATAAAAAACTGAACTGAAAGACACTCATACGTCGAAAACGACGGGAGAGTCCATTATATATATATATATTATATATCCATTATATATATATATATATATATATATATATATATATATATATATATATATGACAATGGAATAGTCTACTGGAATATAGACTTATACCTTTTCCAGTATATCTGATATATTTTTTTACTTTCTACAAGTTGTGTATAAATACAGCAAAGCGTTTAACTACGATAGTTGTTTCATGATCCATTCATCAAAATTCTTCTTTCATAATATGAAAATATATATTCCATATTTTTTACAGGCAAAGTTTGGTGACAAAATGTGCTTGCGTCTTAGATAGTGAATGTGTTATTTATCATAATAGCATGTATTTCAAATGTGCAATGTGTAGGACCAATCAGAGTGCTCAATTCAGTTAGCGTTGGTATTCGCCTAAGCGTTATTTTTATTTTCATTGGATGTATCACTGAAAGCCGAAGTGTTTTATCTTAGGCTTAGGAAGCGAAAGAGTTTGTCTCTGCGTTTTTCGCTTTATTTTATCCTCAATTGCGATGTCTGAAGAAAAGATACTGTGATACAGAGCTAAATTCAAATTAAGTGTGATTAATTATGCAAAACAAAATGAAGATAGAACTGCTGAAAGACAAGTAATTGAGAAAGTCATGAGGAGTTTGTCGGTTTTGAAACAAACTAATTAATAGTGAACCCTTTTTTTATCCGTATTATTTATCTTGACGTTTTGAGCGCTTTTGTATTTAGAACAATATAAACTAGGTTTTAAAGTATCGCTTTGAAGTTTTGATCAATCAAAAGCGTTCACATATGAATGGTATACCCCCCCCCACTACCACACAAAAAATATATGGAATAGAACATGCAGAATCTAGTTATGAAACTGCAACGGACTCTGTTAGAATTTCGAGTGGCGCCTTCTATATCATGTTCATCATGCGTAGCCCTCTTCATCCGCAGGTTCAACCGCTGGGTTCCGTTGTAATTGTCATCCGTTTATTCTACCTTTGTGATCTTTGAGAAAGATATGGCATAGTCTAGTTCCTCGTCTTCGACTTTACCGCCAAGGGTGGCCCTACCAGGAGTTTTGAACCCTCGACGGCATTACTCTCATTGTCATTGAATGACGCCAGCCTCTCCACCACGATAAGGAGCGACCCTCAGAGGTACGGATATAGAAACATACACGCATAAACAATACAAAAGAAATACTCCAAAATTAATCGGAAAGTTGTCTTTGATAATAACTTATAACTATGGAGCTTTGGGAACTAACTGCTGCTATAGTTGGGATGGGGGAAAGGTAATTTAAAGTTAGTAAACAAAAATATAAATTATTAAAAAATGTTAACAGATAAATATCTTTAAAACTAGATGAATTAATCCAACCCACCGATTAGCAATATTTAGTGGCTGAACTCGGAAATACCTTAACACTCGGAATTTTCAGGCCTATCACAATTCAAAATAATGGTGTTGAATACGAATCCCAGTGGGCAGGCAATATGCCGCCTCTGCCCAAACTGACACTCAAAGTAGTATTGGCAATTGGACTTGTAATCCGGGAAAAGGCCCCATGCGATATTTGGTGGGCAAGCGAAGATATCTCCAGGAGTTTCACCTGAAATTGGATAGAAAGATGATTATTATTATATCAAAAATCTTTTCGAAAAATCAGTTGTTATCATTAAAACAGTAGCCGTAGAAGAGAAAGAAAACTTAGAATTTAAACCTCAACTGCCTTGCTGTCATATCCAATCACGGGATAGGCTTCGGTAGTAAACCCTGATCATAAATCTGGAGCCGGAGTCCCCAAGAGAGTCCCATGTTATGTTCACTTTCGTTCTTGTAACTCCTGTGACAATTCCGGTGACTAGAAAAGCCTTCTGGCACGACACAATGAACCAACTTTCCTTGCAGTAGATGCAGCTATTGATTCAATGTAGTCGTTCAACTTCATATCAGTTGAAAACGTGAGGCCAAGAAGGCACAGTGAGACGCTCTCCAGTAGTCGAGCATCAGCTATGCTGATAGCGAACAGGGAAGTTTCTCTATGGTGGTTAAATGAGAGTAGTTTAATTTTGGAGACATTCAAATTTACAAACCATTTCTGCCCCAGTTATTCACTGATTGCAGGTTCTTTTCAAGAGCAGCGGTCAGGTTAATTTTGTCAGCTCTGACGGATTTGCTATTGAGACAGTAGTAAATGGTAGTGTCATCAGCATAAATGCCTACTTGGGAATTGATGACACCAGGAAGATCATTAATGAAAATTAGAAACAGCGTAGGACTCATGATAGAGCCTCGTGTGAAAGGATCTGGAAGCGAGCCCGTTCAGAACGACCTTCATTTCACGATTTGATAGGAATGATTGGATTAAATCAAACAAACGTCCCTTAATACCTTAGCCCTGAAGCTAGCATAGAAGACCAGCATGCCAAACCCTGTCAAACGCCTTTGAGTTATTTAGAGCCACAGCTCGAACTTCGCACTTATTAACAAGAGCTTGATATACATATTCAGTGATGACCGTTAGTACATCAGCGGTAGACAGGGCAAAACAGAAGCCATATTGTTTGTCAAAAAGTAAGTCGTGATAGGTAAGATGCTTAACCACTTCAGCATTGATTAAAGCCTCGAATACTTTGCTGAAAAGCGGTAGGAGACTAATAGGGCGATAGTTAGAGGGGTCAGAATGTTCTCTAGATTTCTTAAAAACAGGAACTACAGAGGAGGACTTCCAATAAGCTGGAACGCAGGAAGTAGTGAAGCAATAGTTTTAGAGTTTGGAAAGAACTGGAGCCAAATCGGGAGCACATTTTTTTAGGACGAAGCCTAGAATCCCGTCACCTCACTTGTCTTATAGGAGACTAAATTAGAAATGATGTCCAAGGCCAGTGACGGGGTTATGCGCATATCACTCAGTAGAGTCCCAGTTCTAGGTGAAGAAATCAGGTGTGGGTGCTCCAAATGAGCCGAGAATGAAATAAAAGTTCTGAGCAAAGCATTCAACTTTATCTGCTGTAGATGTCAGAACTTCGAATTGATTGAATGGCGGAAGGGTTGATGATTTGCTGCTGTTCAACACACCCCAGTAATCTCTCGAACCGAACTTGCGAGATGATATACGTTGTTTCATTCTATTAGCAAATAGTAACTTCGCTTCATTGAGGACACGCTTGCACTCGTTACGCGCAGAGACAAAGACGTCTGTTGCAATAAGAAGTGTCGGACTGGTACAGCTGGAAGAAGTGATTCCTTTGGGCTATAGCAGCTGAGCAAGCAGCTGAGAACCAAGGAGATGAACGCGGTTTACTTTGGTATTTCCTTGCTGGAATGAAAGCATCGATGCCGGCTTTCACTTAGGAAGAGATTTAGGGCTACATAATTTTTTTTATCATCGGCATATATTGCTTGAAAAATAAACTTGACTTACCTGTGGGGTGAAAAGGTGTCGTATTAATTGGTGGCTTCCATACAGTTGTTGTTGTTGCTATTGGAGTTTTGCCTGTGCAGATGACATTGTAGGTCCAGTCGCACACCTTGAGGAAAGTGTTAAACATTGTATTGATGGGACAGTGCATAAGAATCGGATAATTTCCGACGCATCGGAGAAACGTATTGCATTGACCATTAGGATAGACTTGAAAATCTCGACATTGCCGCCCCAAAGTTGTCGCTGGCAAAACAAAGATAGACGTAAGAGTCATACAGACATTTAAGATTATCTAAGTATGGCACAAGGCTACAACAAGGGCGCTTAAGGTGGATTAAACTCACTAAATCAGCAGATCGAATAAATAATATACACGTTCTTTTATAAATGTTTACATTCTCGGGTTAACCTTCTCAGCTGACATGAAGTGGAAAGACTATATTGAATTCATTGCTAGGTCAGTTGCTAAGAATGTAAAGTTGGTTCACTGTGTCGTGCGAGACAATTTCTCTCTCCAGAATCTATCATATCTATCTGTAAGTCTACGATTCGTCCATGCTTACTGCCACATATGGTGCGTTGCCCTTGTTATTTAAATTGAGCTCTTTGATAAAATCCAAAGAAGAAGCAGCAATATTATTGGTCCTGATCTGGTGGCTCGGCTTCAGTCATTTATTCGCCGTCGTAAAGTTGATTCTTTGTGTCTTTTCTATAAATACTTTTATGGTAATTGTTCTGATAAACTCTTTGCGATGTTTTGGTGTAAGGAATATTGTGGTATGTTTGGGTCAGTAATTGTGACTAGCTAAATTTAATTATAAGACAAAAGAAGACCATCCTCCCCGCCTCCATTTTGGCCTTGTGCCATATTTCTGTATATTTTACAGATTAAATATCGTTGATCGCTATGGCACGGAGACTTTTTGAATTTAAGCGCAGTGCTAGACTGGTGTCAAGATCTCATGAATTTACAGTTGAGCTGGCTAGATGTAGCCGTGAGTTCTATGCTAAGTTTATTTTCTCGCACTTCTCGCTTGTGGAACACCCTACCGGCTACATGCTTTCCAGCCATCTTTAATCTGTAAAAAATTAAATGCAATGTCAATCCCTATCTACTGTCTTCCTGATTACTCGTTTTTGTTCCCGTTCCTTATTAATGTTTCTGTTCCTAATTCTTCCACACCCTGCAACCCCATATGTTTTTGTGGCTTTACTGCCTTGCTTGGGGAATTACCGATAAAAAAAAAAGCAAAAGCAAAACATCTTAAGAGGGATAATGCAGAAGATTTACATATTTCAATTTAATTTAATATGTATTTTATCCGCTATTGGATACAAGCCAGTATGTAAAAATTTAGGAAGTGTTTTAACAGAGGACAGCAAGTTCGACACCGAAATCCGAAGGTGGATTGGAATAGCGAAATATGTTTTCCAAAAGCTAAGCAAAGTATTAAGAAACAAGAAAACGTACTGAAATGTTATGTAATATTTTAAAAAATACATTCTTCTGTGCGATCAATAATTGAGTTCGTGTACTGGGCGACGGTTGTTTTTTTTTCATCATGGCCATGTACTTACCCGTCCTTAACATCCTGTGTAAGTTTATATTTTTTGGTAAAACCTCGGATATATTGAGCACCTACAGTCAAAATTTGGCCCAAACGGTTGCTAATTTTTGCCAAGTTTAAAATCGCCGATGAAACGAAAGAGATTTCAAACTGGAAATCACAAACACATGAAAAAATTGACTTAGATTGCGTTTATGTCGAATAATTAATTGTGCATATTTTACCTGATAATTATCTGACAAACCTAACACATAATACAAGGAATTGATTAGAAAATTAAGTTTTTTTTTTTTACTCAGGTGTCATTTACTTTCACAATGAAAATTGGAGATAACCGTATTCAAGAAAGATTTTAGTTAGATACTAAAATTCTTCCTATAGCCTAAACTAAGAGTACTTTAAATTTTGCGGAATATTTTAATATTTTAATGAGCCAGAACAGGCCCGTTTGGCTGAATGTTTTGACTGGGAGAGTGGTCCTTTGGTTTGTGTGGAAGGGGGGTGCGCGTAATAATTAGAACAGTACAATCTGGTCACATCTCTTTCACAAGCGAGGTAGGGCATAATTTTCTAAGTAGGGAGACAGCACCAGCCTGACAATGTTCTAAGCTCGAGTATTACCGGATCTATGCTCACCATTGATATAATCCGAAAAGCACATTTGTATCGGTGATAGATTAAGTAACGAAAACTGAGAATTTCGATGTTTATTCCTAGCATAGTTTATTTCTTTGATGCTTAAGATCTTGATGAAGATCTTATATATAGAGCACCCGATGAGAAAGAAGTCCCTGACAATGGCTTGTTAAAAAAATAATAATAAAAAAAAACTCAGTAGTATTTGTTGAAATCAATTGGTAACAGCGTAGGATAATGTTTGTTATATTAACGAAAGTGTTTGGTTCTAATTACAAAATCGACATCGAACAATTCTTCTATTAAGAAGCGCGCAGGCCCGAAACTGAAAAATTCACTCATCTGATTTGAGAAGGAAACGAAAAAGTACAAAATAGTAATGTGTGCTTACCTAATATTGTGAAAAGTAAAATCTTTAACAACATTCCGTTTGGAGAGACAGCGACTCCTTTACAGTCACAACTTGTGAGAGAATGGCAGCGAATTTCACTGTTTCGTCCTTTTTTTTTTTTTTTTTTTTGGCGACATCTTTAATTCTGTTTCTTTCTTCATTTTTGTTTAGCTTCTATTTTTGTTTTCTTTTTTCCCCCTCTATTTTCTGCCATATCTCTGTTGCTGGCACCCACTCATCCGTCCTTCCATATTTCTATTACATGTTTTTTCTTTTTCTTTTTTTTTTGTTTTGTTTGTCTGTCACTTATTCTTCTTCTCTATCTCTGTCGTCCCTTTCTTTGGTATCCAGTGTTTCTGTTCTCTATTTGCAAACCTTTTATACTCTTCTTTATTTTCTATTCAATATGCTGTCGCTAATTCTAATCTTTCTTTGACATTTTCTTCACACCTTTATTCGGCGTTTCACAACTTTTTCGTTTGCACTTAATCTTCAAAATATGACAAAGAAATCCATTGTTGCCAATACTCTTCTTTTACAATGATTTTGGAAATCTTAACTAATATATATATATATATATATATATATATATATATATATGTACCGCCAAAAATTCATTAAAAAATAAGCATACATGATGAAAAAATGCAACAAAATTAATAAAAAAGTCTTATCGTCAAATTCTTTATGTTATTATTAAGACGGAAAATCGGGGGAGTTTTTGATTATTAAAATATATTTTTTATCCTTTTTAGAACCTTCGAAATAGTAGTTATTTATTTATATATTTATTTATTTATTTTTGCTTCAGCGGGTGACCATAAATTAGTATAGGAATTTATAGTGTCTTCTTGCCGTAAAAAACAGATTGAATTGGAAATTCTTGCAAAACCCAAATAATTGTCGAATTTTAATTTCAGGACTTATTTACAAATGAATGAAATTATCTATCTATCCGTCTATCTATCTAGTGTATCAAAAATACTTTTACAAATGTTTATATTTGGATTTTTGTCTTTGTTTTGGTGTGAGAAACTTCCTCTCAAAGTTTGTAAAAGTATTTTTGATACACCCTGTGTATATATATATATATATATATATATATATATATATATATATATATATATATGGGGGATAGTGTGTATGTGTACGTGTGTCAAATTTCAGCTACAGTGTTTATGTAAAGGAAAAATATGAAAATATGAATAAAGACAAAAGGAAAACTCATCTTAGCCGACATGTTTAGAACTCTGATGAACTTTATCAGGGTAAAATGAAAGGATTTTATTTTTTTTAAGATTTTCTATAGACGAACAAAAATCTTATTGGTTTTTTAAATTTTTTAAATTTAAGGACGCTCATAAATATTCATCAGGTCAGCCGAAATGTCTACTCAAGTCATGGATGACGCCAAGTAGCACAATTCAATGTCTAATTAACGAAATTGTGTATATTATATTTTTGAAAAAAATTTTTTTAATGCAAATTAGTTATTTAAATTATTTTTGTTTGAGATTAATTTATATGTGATATATTTTAAATAACATGAGGTTATGGATTTAACTGTTTTCTTTTCATTTTTTATAGTTATGTAGTTTATGCTTGGAAATGCATAAAATATAATTTACAGTTTATGCTTGGGAAAGTAGTAATTCTTTCAGAAATGGAAATATTTGAAAAAAAAAATCCAAGGCATAGATTTATATTTTAACTAGCAGCATGGCCCGGCGTTGCCCGTGCTTGATTCAAAAATCGTACAACTCATACAGCAATCGCTATCACTTGACTTAAAATATTTTTGACCTTCCTTGCCTTTAAAGGAGTGTCCTTTGCCGTGCTGATATTGCTACATGCCTTACTTCTTGCCTATCTCACACTACGAATTTTTTCTAGGCTCTATACTAAACATTAAATCTGTTACGAAAAAAGAACTAAACAAAATGAACACAAAACGATCAGCTTTAAAAAAGGACTCGTAACTGGAAAAACCGAATGAAAAAAGAATGTTAACAACAAATACTTTTTCACATACAACCCAGTTCTACGGAATCAGAATCAACGTTGAGTTTAAGCAAGCGAATGAGCCAATTGGAGTAAAGTGTCATGCAGATTTAAATTTTTCCTACTTGTGACGAATGCAGTTATCGATTTTTTTTTTGTATGCTAGTTAACATTAGTGTCAGTCAGCTGTTGGCTCTCACGCTGGCTAATAGAATCTTCCTGCCTATTCGTGGCAGCCAGCTATAGGCTCTCACTCTGGCCAGTAGAAAATGGCCGCAAACTACATGAAAACTGCCGTAGAAGCATAAAAAATCGATTATTTCCACTAATGATGGGAGTTGGGAAATGCAAATTCAGTCTTGGATTCCCGCTAACTTGGTGCATGTGCATGTAAATTTTGGTGCAAATCCGTCGAAAATTGCGGCCGTGCATTCGTTACACACACACACACACACACACATACATCCTGCCTTTTATAGATAGAGATAAGATTCGATAGCGGCACCCTCGAGAATTTTCAGTTTATGTAAGTTATTTTCTTTACTAATAAGAGTGACATTCTTTAGTTATCGTGGGGGTTGAATTTGTTTCTATGTATAACTAATGCATTCGATAAATTGTTGTGTATAAAATACCTTTTGTGTTCACAGGCACACAGAAACAAAGCGGTGACAGTCTGTTTCATGCTTGAAAGAACGTTTCATGGCCTGAAGATTGTATTTAAGCACTTGGTATTGATCTCAGCGTCGACTCTTATATTATATATGCCATTTCTTTCTGCGGTAGAGTGGTTTATTCAATTCTTAGCAGGAGGGAGCAGAGATGTGTTCATACCTTTGCCAAGGGTATTTGCGGGTAAATGGATGTAACTAACTTGACTGGAATTCGAACTCGGCTCTCTGATTTCTTATTCCGAGCCGATATCCATTACACCACAACACATATCCCATAAATATAGCATACCTTAAAACGGTATTTACCCTTTACCTTACCAAAAGGCGGGATTTTTTTTTTACGTGAGGGTTTCCGAACCCGTAGACCCGAGCAAAAATTCCACGTAGAAACGGGGTCGGGTAGCTGTCTACCTCCCCGGACGAGACTCTGCCCTTCGGTATAGCCTCATCCGAGTTCATCTCCTCCCGGAGAGGTAGACAAGCCGTATTCCCAAACCCAGAGGTTTGGTAACAGACAAAACGACTTCTTTTTTTTAATCTTTTTATGTGCCATGTCCTTTCAAGACGTGGGCTCTTTAAATCCCCCTATCCCTTGCAGCTCTCAACAATTTCCTTCCCTCTGCTCCCCCCCCCAGATCACGTTCTGTCATCCACCTGCTCAATCTCGCCAGGTATGTCATGCAAGCTTTCCCTTGTCTATCTTTCCCTCTATTCGACTCGTGAGTATCAGATTCTCTAGGCCCTCCTTTCTCATTGTGTGTCCCAGAAATTTCAGCTGTCTCTTCCTGACGTTAAGTATGCCTTCTCCTTGTTTTGCAACCTCTCTAAGACGTCGTCGTTGCTCACATGCTCGGTTCATGATATCCTTAGCATCCTTCTGAAGAACCACATTTCAGTCACCTCGAGTTTCTTCTTCATCTTTGAGAAGACCGTCCAACATTCGCTGCCGTAAAGAGGGACATATGTCACGTAACAGCTCACTATTCTTTCCTTTGTTACTAAGTAAATCCTCCTGTCTCGCAATATTCTGTCCAGATTTTGGAATGTATCCTTGGCCATCCCAATACATCTACAGATCTCAGTGTCGCACTTACTGTCCTCTGTCAAGACACTTACCAGATATTTAAACTTCCGCGTCTGCTTGATTCTAGTGTATCCGAACTTCAGATCACATTTCGGGCTCATCCTCTTACTGATGACCATGCACCCAGTCTTCTTATAGTTTATGCTTAGTCTTTTCTTCACACTCTCCGTCGCTACCTTCTGTAGGAGATTTTGTAATTTCATTTCCGTGTCTGTTATCAGTACTGTGTCATCTGCGTATCTTATGTTGTTAAGATTGTGGCTGCCAATACTAAATCCCGGTAGGGTTTCCAATTCTCTCAGAATTCCCTTGCTGTATAGGTTGAACAGGTCGGGTGAGAAGACGCATCCTTGCCGTATGCCCCTTTCTATTTTTGTATATTCACTGAACTCGTTCCCCTATGCTTATGCATGCTGTTTGCTGCCAGTATAGGTTCTTGATTATTTTGAAATCTATTTCCTGAATATACCAAGGTTGCTGGGCTGTTCCATCAAATCCTTGTGGCGTACTTTGTCGAAGGCCTTTGCGTAGTCTATGAAACACAGATACACGTACTTTTGCATTTGTATCGCTCTTTCTGATAACATTCTGAGCATGAATATCACATTCCTTGTTCCGGTGTCTTTAACGAACCCGCACTGTTCTCGTCCTATCTCAGGCCTGATTCTGCTGCACGCTCTGTTGAACAGAATACGGATGATGAGTTTTGTCACGTGGCTCATTAGGCGGTGAAAATTAAAAATTACCAATTTTAAATTTAATCTGTATTAAGTTTAAAATATAAAACTTTATAAAATATTTTAATTTTATAGTAAAATTTAATATTAATCAGTTAGAATGATTTTTATTTTAGTCTAACCCTAACATTAAGGCATTAATAATTATAACTAAGTTTTGTTGTCAAGTTTTTTGAATTTTCATATACTTGTATTTTGATTGGTCATTGCAGCTTATGTAACAGCGTTTCCCCTATCGAGGGCTGTTTGGTCGATTTGAACCTTTTAAAACACTTTAGTCCACATTCAACATCATCACTTAATAAGACATCAGAAGTGTTCAAGCAAAATGGCTATTTTTGTAGTGATTTTATAACATATTTATGTTTTAATTTTCGAATAAATTATATTTGCTCTACTCTGTATTGAGCATTCTTTTAAGAATAGTATTTCTGGGTTATTGGAATTTATTCCGTATACACCAATCCTATACAACATATATATATATATATATATATATATATATATATATATATATATATATATATATATATATATATGTGTGTGTGTGTGTGTGTGTGTGTGTGTGTGTGTGTAATTGTGTATTTGGGCAGCAAGCTCTTTTTTATGCAAGTTTCACGAAAAACGACTGCCAAAGTACTGCGGTTAAGTTTTTTATTAAATTTTTCTTGTGTTCTTATAATTTTCTTCTTTTCTGGACGTAAATTATGTAGAAAATTTCCAAATATTTTGTACTAGCAGTAGAGCCCGATATGAGTTGTCCCCCTTTCATTCTCGCGATGCCTCTTAATCGTGTTTTCAAATTGATTTCGTGCAAAAACAATTGCGTTTTTCCAATTTTTGGCGCTGTCAGAACCACGGCAAGGTAATTTTACGTAGTCCTGGGAAGTTTTGTTGAAATCGGTTGAAAAATGTAGGAAATCCGATCCAATATATAAACGAATAGACACACACACACAACCTGGGTTTTATAATAAGTATGATGTCAGGGCTCTTTCAGCTACAATTTTAGCCATTATCAAGGATAATTTTATAATTCCTTTTAACTGAATGTATGGATTATTATATATAAGTACTTAGAGGAATGTTTTATTTTCCAAACACGGTCAACACATTGTAGCCGTGTTCATAGATAATATTATCGTGTGTTCGCTTTTTCTTTTCTATTAATAATGTTTCTATAATCTTTAGCCTTTTTTAAATATGGATGAGGCTGTTATATTTATATTATCAAAGAGTATGTTATGGTTGGAGTTTGGTAGGTTTCTATGTGTATGTAAATGGAGATATAATTGTAATATGTTCAGATAGATGTAAAATGATTTTTCTTGTTAGGCAAGTTATAGTATATCCAATATAATTATTTACAAATTTGGATTGATCAGGAATACAGTTCTTTAAGGGACAGGTGAATTCGTAAATAATATTGTTTTTCTGTGATTTGAAATCTTGCAGGTGAGTATTGATTGTTGACAATGAGGTTAGCAGTTTTAATTTTTTATAGTAGATAATTAATTTAATTTTCTTGATTTGTCTACTGGAGTTGTATATTTCTTTGTAATGTTTCTAAGGGAAGTTTCATCTTGCATATATATATATATATATATAAAGAAATATAGTCTTAAGGTGTGCTATATTTATGGGATAAAAGTGCTTCAATATCAGAGATAGAGCGTGTGTAAATATATAAATATATATATATATATATATATATATATATATATATATATATATATATATATATATATGTATGTATGTACGTATATAGTTGCGATGTTAGCTCTATCACTGATATTGAGTACTTTCCAATAGGTACCCATATATATATATATATATATATATATATATATATATATATATATATATATATATATATATATATATGTATAAAAACTTAAATGTACACATACGTATGTGTGTGTGATGAGTAACCGGTTTTTTGTGGAGACTACCCAATAACTCCGTGTTAGATTTGTCACCTACTAAAGACTAGATAAAGAAGCTTTTGTATTTTTTTGTACGATCCTATTTAAACTCTGCATGCAATGTTTTTCTTTGAATCGTGAAAAAAAGAAAAAATTCGTCCCATTTACAAATCACGGAAAGCAAACAGATTCAATGAAAAGAAGTACCCCCCACCAAAAAAAAAAAAATAAATAAATAAATACTATGGAAGCCCAAAAGCATCGACAAGGCGAGAAAAAAAAATAAGTAAAACAGATAACTTTTTTTTTCTCTGGGCTCTTCAAGGCTCTCTTCTTTCCCGCATGTTTAGTGAGGCTTATAAACATTGTTGTCAATTTTGAGAAATATTTACAGCATATCACGGCTGTCAACACAGGAAGGAGAATCGGGGATGGTGGTGTTCAAATTCCGGTTTATACGGTTGCATTCACTTTCTCACCCTGCCTGTGAAAAAGCAGAAAGCTATCTCTTTTCTCGCCAAGGCTAGAGGCTCTAGTCTGCCCTGCTATTTAAGCAGGGTGAACTGACCTCTAAAGCCTTGGATGACAGCCAGTCTAAGAGAAAAGACATCGATAAATTAAAAACTGTGAAGAAGGTAACATGAAAAACTACTTCCCTATCTTTCCCAACAAATCACAGATTATTCACAAATAATAAAAAAGGAATCTTCGACAGGCCATGATTGCCAAAGTCCTGAAGTGACATGGCTAAAAAAAACGGCGTTTTATTGACAATGTTACTCATTATTCGGGTTGTTACGTACTAACAAGTTCCAGAGGTTCGACCTCAATTTTTTTTTAAAATCAATTCATCTCTAGCAAGGTGATAATGCCACTAAGACGCATGAAGATAATGAGAGTGAAAGAGAATAAAAAGACTTTAGAAAGAGCCGGAAATCATAATTCTAAACAAGAAACAAGAGATAAACCACTACACCTGTTCAAAAGACCAGGGCCAGTTTTTCAAGGTAAGCAGATGAAAGACGCTATGTGATTTTTCGTCATACTTCGTTCGTTGGCGGAACTCGTTGTCGGGTATTAGGGTGCTCATCGATATTTCCTTCTGTATGAAATGAGTCCTATGTTTGATCTTAAGAGACGTCCGCAGCCACCGCATAGTAGGGTAGGAGGGTTCAGGTAAGGGAGAGCTCTGTCTTTTCTTTGGGCTCTGATTCTTCTATTTGTCTTCTGGTGTTTTCGAAGGATGTTGTTTTTTTTTTTTTGTTTTTTTGTTTTTTTGTTTTTTTTCCTGCACTGCCCTTCTCCAATTGGTTCTTTCTGTAGCTTCCGTCTCCAAATTGACCAGATCGATTTCTGACCTCAGCAAGTTGTTTTGGGGCTGATCCTTGAATCAACGATGTGCGATGACAAGTGGTCTCTTACGAGACGCGAGTGCTGTTAAGATTTTATTTGGGTAGGCGGATGTCTGGCATTCGGACAAAGGTGTCCGGCCCATCGGAGTCGGTGTAGAGTTATGATGGTTTCTAGGCTCTCCATCTTTGAGCGGAGGAGAACTTCGTTGCTCGCGAACCGATCCTGCTACGTAGAAGAAAGGTCTTTCAGCATTAAAGTCTTGGCTGCGGATTGTTTGAGGTCGTACTAAACGAAGCTTAAAATATATCAACTGACTAATCTTACTGCGCGTCACACTTTTTTTTTGTAAGAAAATGATGATTGATTTTAAATCATTCTTATAATTTGTGGAGAGAAATGATGCATTTTAATATTACTCAATGATCTTGTCAATGTGACCTCCATCTTCTGGATTTCTCCTTCTATATTTTGGATAGGAGTCATTTCCTTGTTTAAATTTAAATTTAATTTAAATCAAAGGGAAAAAATTTCGGTGGGGAGATGCAGAAACAGCTTGATTTGACTCCTTTGATATGTATTTGATGCATTACTTGATTGAATGAATTCGTGAGAAGATTTCAACATTGATATGACAGTAGAATTGTCGCAATAAATATGTATTGGGGATTTCTTCCTCAACTTGATGTCCATATTGTCTCATTTTGATCTTGCCGATGTGACCTTCATCATGTGTCTTTCTCTTTCTGTATTTTTGATAAGACTCATTACCTTGATCAAATTTAAAATTAATTTAAATCAAAGGGGAAGAAATCTTCAGTGGGGTGTTTGTGCTTCCTGGGGACCCCCTTTGATCAAAATTATATATACTTATCCAGGTACCTTAGGAGTCATTCCTTTGTTTAAATTTAAATTTAATTTATATCAAATAGACAAAAAATCAGTAGGGAGTTGTGGCCTCCCCCGAGGACTCCCTTTGATCAAAATAGTCTTGCCGATGTGACCTCCATTTTCTGGCTTTCTCCTTCTATATTGTGGATAGGAGTCACTCCCTTGTTCAAATTTAAATTTAATTTAAATCAAAGGGAAAAATATTTGGTTCCCCTCTTTGATCAAAATGAAATATACTTATCCAAGTACCCTGGGTAATGTAGTTTCAGGATATATATTGTTATTGAGGTCTATCTCCAAAACACTAGGAGTTCGCTAACAATGAAACAGACAGAAGCTGCAACTTTATATATATAGAGAGATGTCAATGATTTTTTAAAAAATCATTTCACCCCAAACAAAGTGATGAAGCCACTAACATGCATGGGGTTACTGATGATAAATTTGTAATAAAGGGAAAGAAACTGGGAAAATGTTAGTAAGAAGAAAGGAAATAAAAAGACCAGGGTTCAAGGAAACAAATGGCGATTGAAATTGCAATTAAATTTTGGAGACTGTAGTTGGCAGGAAAGCAAGAAACTGGAAGAAATCTCCACAAACGAGAAACGCGAGAGAAGAGACTATTAGCATAGAACTTACGGTTACATTTATCAATTTTAAGAGTGAAATGATGAGACCTAACTACCAATCAAGTATTGCACTTAAATTCATGAAATCAACGTATCAAACAGAAAAAAAAAAACACATCGAAGCATTTGACATAAAAATACATATAGAAGGTACAGAGAAGATATGTTACAGCGGTGAGAAAGTGATTTAAACTGAGATGCCATATCGGGACCGGTAATATTGCAGATTTTGGGGGAGAGTCCACAATCTTAAGATACATAGCAGAAGTACGGAACCAGATGTCATCATTTGTATATTTCTTAGATAAATCCTTTTACTCAAAGTTTCATTCCAACATGTGAATATTGGCAAATAGACTTCTACGTTTTACAAATATTACGTCGTATGTCGTTTCTATATTCCAGTGTTATATAGGCATTTCCTCAGTAGGGACCCCAACGCTGCATCACAGATTAAATCAACAGCAATCAATTTTCTTACAGTTCATTTTTTAATCGTTTTATTTCGCTGGAGATGGACAGGGTAGTAAGAATTGATTCTTGAACAAAGCGAAACGGAAATGGAGAGAACAGATGTTTTCAGGTCTGTCAACTACCTATCATATCCACGTAGTAATTTCTCTCTCTCTCTCTCTCTCTCTCTCTCTCTCTCTGCCGAAACCACGGAACGCTAAGGAAACTGAGAAGATAAGACATCATCACTTCTCGATTGCTACAAAAGTACTGCATTTTGAGCTTTTTTCGGACTTATATAAAAAGTTCTGACCATTATGGTAGGGTTTGCCATTTTTGTGTAGCATAAATCTCAGGTATTTCAACAAAATATAGTTCGATTTGTAGATATATCAATATGCTTATAACAAATCGTGCTTACTTTTTTTGAGGTTGTATGGATATCAATCGTGAAGGTATCTGCACCACCAAAATGTTTTTAAAAACCGTGGGAGACGAAAACAAAGACAAGACGGGCTGACATTTTACGAAATGCGTATTCTATAAAAGAAAAATAAGAAATAAAAGTTTGATTGTGGGAAACGTATGCCTTTTGTTAACAATAAACTCCAAATTCAAATTTTTAGAACTAAGAAACGTTGTATTTAATGATCAACTGGAGAATGGTGTTTCCCGTTAGGGTCTGCGATCTGATGTGAAAAGGAATGAAAAGAGAAAAAGATTTGTTTCATAAGACATGGATTTTTAAAGATGCTTGTCAGCTTCATGCTACTACAGCCAACTGCGTGTGTGTGCTGCTTTTTTAGCATAAACTCACTATGGCGCGATTTAAGACTATTTATATAGTGTGGTTACAAGATAACTATCCTTTTTGCAAGGGTCAAAAAGTATAGACTCCCCAGTAAATTTTCTTAGCAATGTTGTTGTTTGCCGATCACTTGAAAAAAATTATGAGTAACCCATTGCGGATCAAAATCAATATTAACAGGTTAACTACTTTTGTTCTGTAACTTTTACCCCACGCTGAGAGACCCATGGTAACCGGTTGTTTATTTTGGTAATATATCATTGGTTATAGGTTTGACGTAGGCAATCAAAGTTTTGTTCAAAAAAACCGAAACCGGTTAATTTCTGTTTATTGTAAAAACTATAAGTAAAAGCCGGAAATTGTATAAAATATTACACTTCAGATAATTAATTATATGTGTTGGTAACTAGGATAAGAAAAGTTTAAAATATTATCGCTTTCCTTTTTTTTATCTCTGTCGTCCTGAAAAAAAAAAGAATTTCTTTTTTATTCCTTCCATTTTTCTTTTAAAATCAATTTCTTTTTTTCTAATTTTTGTCCTTTACTATGTCTTTCGGCTTTTGAATGATTCTGTGGAGTGAGTTGGTCAAATGCAAAATAAGTAACACAACTGTCCAACAAACACAGAATTGACAAAGTTTGCCATAACAAGAAAAAAAAAAAGAACATGGTAAAATATATATATATATATATATATATATATATATATATATATATAAAGCAAGCAAACAATATATGCAATACAAATCAACAGTAATAAGGCAAAGCAATAATATTATGCCAAAAAGGTTCACAGACTAAGACCAAGACACAAGAGCAAGTTCGGATAAGCAAATATAGCGTTCTTACGTCAAGACGAGACAGATTGGGACTTAGTCAATATTTATTGCATATAAAAATACAATTTTGGCACAAGGCCGAAAATATGGACTGAGGCTGATTGTCACTTAGTATCTTATACGTTGCTAATCAAATTCACGACTCAGTCGTTACATTCACCACAAGAACTCATCCATCATCAATCAATCCTCCATATACCACAATACCGCAATACTCTCAGGGGGGACCTACAAAAATCACCGCATGACATAAAAATTTAATGAATATAAAATTTATATATATATATATATATATATATATATATATATATATATATATATATATATATAAATGACAGACCTGTCCAACAGAATTGACAATGTTTTGCAATAAGCAATAATAAGAAATAGAAAAGAAATGAAAAGAGCAAAAAATAATAATAATAATAATAATAATAATAATAACAATATAAAGCAAGCAAAAAATATATGCAAGGCAAATTAACAATAATAAGGCAAAGCAACAGTAATAAGGCAAAAAGTTCACAAACTATGAATTGGGGTTGACACACAAAAACAAATTCAGACCCGCTGACATCGCATTCTAACTTCAAGACAAGATGTCCTGAGACTGAGGTTATTTATAGTAGCCTCCCCACAAGCCAGGATGTGGCACAAGGCTGTTTTTTTAAATGGGGTGAATCCGAGATTGTAGGCTTGCGCAAAAATTCCCCGTAGACCCCGGATACACGAAGTCGGGCTTGTCTACATCCCCAGACCTGACTCTACCCTTTGACATAACCTCATCTGGGTTACTCTCTGCCCGAAGTCAGATTCGACAAGTCAACCCGAACCGCCTGAATCGGCAGATCTGGACTGAGTCTTGTAGCAGAAACTCAGTACAGATGAAATAAAGAACCGGCCTATTTTATTGACTAGGAAATAATACATTTGTGTGCTTCGACCTATAAATTGGGGAGGGGAAAGTGTTTTGCAGTCATTCCTAGTATAGATTGGAATCAACAGATTCAATTATTTATCCACAGTAAATTTAGATAGTAACTGTCGTCATTTATCAGCATCTATAGATCCCATGGCCAGGTGTGGCCGTAGGGTTGCGGCGCAGCTGAGAACATGACCAATTCCCCCTATCTTAGTTGAAAGCCGGAGAGGTATCCAATCAGCGTAGCGTGACTTAGGAAATTAGACCTGGCGGAGCCCATCACTCTTCGGGTTAATCCACAGCCGATGTTCTCCGATTTGAAGCTTCGCTTTGGTCACGGAGACGAGGCCGTTGATTCCATCGGAGGAATCACTCAGTCCAGCGACAACGTGTCACCGCCACAGTGGTTGCTTACAAAGCCATTTTTATGACTTCAAACGTAATTGTTAGAGGATACTCGTATTTGAGTAGACGATCTGTTTTATTTTTTCTGCATACATAGCTGTTGAATCTGCGCCACGGATTTTTTTCCAATATCTCCTTTCCTGAAAGAATTAATTCCTTTCCCAAGCCAAGATACATGACCACAAAAATACAAGAAAATTAAAAGAAAACGTTTAAATCCATAATCTTATATTATTCAAAATATATAACACATAAATTTATCTCAATCAAAAATATGAATATTAATTTGCAAATACAGGGTGTCCTTAAAGTCTGGACACATAGGAAATCTCATTAAGTATAATTTTTTTTACCTCCACAGATTAAACATAGTTTTGTCGAAAGAAGAAAGAACTGACGTTTGTCTGGGAATATGCTAAAGGAGAAGGTGTACTCGATGAAAATCACAGATGCAACACACTTGATTGAATGCATAAAGAATGAATGTGCTAAAATTGATTGCAATGTGGTGTTATTGCATCGAGTTCACGTGAATCTTGCAAAACACATCAACCTTTATATCACAATTGATAGAAATCATATTGAATATGTTATTTCTTAATATTCCAATTCAATAAAATATAGAAAATTTCATTTCTTGAAAATATGCATTTTTGTCGATGTGGCCAGACTTTAGAAATACTCGGTATATATATATGAAAAAAAAAAAAAATTTGCTGATGTGGACTGACTTTAGAAATATCCTGTATATATATGAAAAAAAAGCATTTTTGTCGATGTGGCCAGACTTTAAAAATACCCGGTATATATATGAAAAAAAATGCGTTTTTGCTGATGTGGCCTGAATTTAGAAATACCCTATATATATATATATATGAAAAAAATGCATTTTTGCTGATGTGGCCTAACTTTAAAAATACCCTGTATATATATGAAAAAAAAAAAACTCACCTACTCACTTTCGTTTATTACACATTGAATTGTATCACCTTATGTCCATGAACTTGCCCGACTTTTCCGTTAACCTGATAAATATTCATGTGTACTCCTATACCTAAAGATTTTGAAAAACCAATAACATATTTGCTCTTGTATATAAATACTTGTCACAAAATAAAATACTTGCATTTGCCTTGATAAAGTCCCTTTGAGGACAAAACACGTCGACTAAGATAAGTTTTCCATTTGTCTTTATTCACATAGCTATTGTTTTTACAGAGGAACCTCGGTTCTCGAACGTCTTGCATGTCGAACAAATCTGTTTTCGAACAGAAAATTTGAGATGAAAATGCCTCGGTAATCGAACAAAATTTCGGTTTTCGAACAACATTGCTGTAAGTTTCGAGGTCGTCGACCAAATCCAGAGACGGATATGCAATGTGATAGGTCTTGATCTGGCATCTAGTCTATAGTCGCTTTCTCACAGACGTGCAATGGCTTCCCTCTGTCTCTTCTATAAGTACTTTCATGGTAACTCTTCTGACGAGTTGCTTTCACTTGTTCCTAGACTGCATGGATTTAAGCGACCTGCTAGGCTGGCATCTCGGTCCCCACCTTTCAATGTCGATACGGTTAAATGTAACCGTCTCTTCTACTCCAACAGCTTCTTCTCTCGCACTTTCCGTCTATGGAATTCTTTTCCTCTTACTTACTTCCCTGACAACTATAATCTTCAAATATTCAAGTGTAATGTCAATCGACATCTTCTGATAGCTTGATCTTGTTCCGCTTCCTTCTCTCTCCAAACACGCCTCTTTGCTCTTGTTCTCTGCCCTCTGTAACCGCTTACGTGTTTATGGCGCCCCCGCCTTGCTTGGGGTGAAATGCTTAAAAAAAAATGTAAAAAGTTGTTAACAGCTTGATGAATGGAATATATTTTTTTCTATTTAAAAAATAAGGCATCCTAAATTTGGGGATTTTTTTTCTTTACATAAAATAAAAGGAAGCGTTTGAATATATCTTGTTGAAATATGCAAATTGTGTCGCAGTAATTTAATTAGTTATTTGCTTGTAAAGTTTTATATCCCGTATATACTCGTGTATAAGCCTACTTCAAATATAGAGCGACTCCTAAAGATTTTTGTGAAAAACCTGATTATTTTCATATAGCTTGTCGCACCTCCAAAAATCTAAAGATAGTTTCCCGTTCACAGATGAATGTAGTCAGGATTAAGGCATTATTTAACATAGATATTTAAACACCTTAACATAAACAACTTATGGACGTAGTTTCAGTAAAATAACAAAACCAGCAAATCAGAATTAAGGATTCAACGTTGGCTAATCAAACGGATAATCAAGAATCTAAACTTGTGTTCAAGTTGAGCCTATCTTTACCTATATAAGCAGACGAGAATCAGCAGTTAAACAGATAGCGTATAGCGATAGGGGAGAAGCAACCGTATCGACGAACCTGGCACGACACATCGGCGTTATAAAATTCCGCTCTCTGCTCCTGAACGAGGAATCTAACGCTCAGCCGATTGATAATTGGATTTATTTGTAAGTACAAGCTTCGCATACTAAAGCCAAATACGCTCCCGAAAAGCTTACACGTGTCATTTGAAACCAGTTCTTGCCATTCCCACAACAAGCTAATCGCTCTGAGTTTTTATTTTCCACAACTCCTGTGCTCCGCCTAGTAAATAGTTGTTTGTTCCATAAATCCATGTTTGTGTTTATTCATGCTTCTAGTTAGATGAGTGGTTACCTTAAGGCCAACGAAACAAATCGTAGCCATGATACTCTCTACCTGCTCGTGTATAATGCGACCCCAGCTTCTGAGTAATACTAGTATGCCTAACATAGTAAAATATTGTAGTACTGGACAACATCCTGGGCATATTTTACAGCAAATAAATGGTCTTCATTCTTTTTTGTACAAAGCTTCAAAATGGTGAAGAAACCCACTTATCTTACCGTAAAATATCTGATACGAAGATTTAGAAACCGTGCTTTTGTTTTGGTTCACGCCTGACTAAGGTAGCTCCTTTACTCTGGGGCCTGCCTCCTACGTAGCTTAAGTTTATTTTCTTTTGTCGCTACATGAAGATCAAAACCTAATTCACTATGCGTGTCACTTAAAATCAACAAATACCTTATATAAATGAAAAATGAACAGATTTTTCCTATCTCAAATTTACGTGCATTTTTATTTCGCAAGTGTTTATATCACTGAGATATTGCCTATCAAGGCACAACCTTTTTTGGGGGGAATATCGATGCATAATGCAGAGTGTCGCACGTCTTGGGGTACATACCATTATCTCAGTGATGTAAACAGATGCGCGATTGGAGAAAGGAAAAAAAATCATTTTAATTCTTCATTTACGAGATAAGGTATTTGTAGATTTTAAGCTGCACACGTAGTGAATGACGTTCTGCTGTTCACGTAGCAACAGAAAGAACAAATCTAGGCTATGTGTGATAGACTAAAGAAACTTACCTGCACCGTTAGGATTAGTCAAAAGTACCGTGACAATGTAGGCCTACCAGGTAGGTTATGCCCATCGAAAAGTAATGAATTTTAAACGCTCCCAGAAACAAATTACCTGTGTATAGTGCAAACATTCACCGAAAATGCATGATTTTTAACATCTTCAAAAAAATTATCTGTGTATCGTGTGATACCCAATTTTTTGCGTTAGAAAATGATCATAAAAAACTTGCACTATACTCAAGTATATAGTGTAAAAAGTTTATTTTTATTATTTTTAAAAAGGTTGGAATTGTAAATGTATAATCCTCTAGGTTGTTTTTTTTATAGAGGTTTTTTGAAAGAAGTGGTTTTTTTTTACGAAGGCTAGACGGTTTGTGTGAAAACTGTGGTATTTTTATGGCCTTAGCAGATCAAGCGGATGATAGCGCCAAAATTATTTGTTGAATTATTGCGGATCCATTTTTGAATTCTTGGAGAAAAGTTTCTATTTACTGACCAGTGAGGGACAAGATCTCTTGAAGCCCTTGTGAAAACCAGAAGTGAACCGGTATGACGCTCCTTTGTTCAATAAAAGGACTGCTATTTAGCGGTTCAACATCAGAAAAAAGGAATCGTTGAGAAAGCCATTATGGGTCGAGGGGGGGAATAAGGCATTAACGCCCACGCTTCAAGAGGACTGGTTCAGCCAAAGGGGGTCATAAATCAACAGAAGAAAGAGCCGACAGATTCAAGGCAGATTTAAACCCCAGGACAGAACATTCCTTTCTGCGCCTTTAAGAATTTAGACCGAAAGAAATTTCAAGCAAAATACTTCAAAAGGCCCTCGAGATAATAACTTGTGAAAAAACACGTCCCGAGACGTCCTATTATTGAGTGTTCTGTTAAGAACGGAAGTCGGTGCGTTTTGTATTTTTTACCATGTGCAATTTTTCCTTTTTGCTTTTTCTAAGATTTCCCTTTTTTTCCATTTTTAAAGGGTATAATCTTTTTTTTGCCTTTGAATCTGTGTTTCCTTGTTTCTGACAGAAATCCCCTTTTATAACCCCCCAAAATTATTATCCTACCGTAATAGGCACACAAAAGGAAATTTTTGTGTAACCATGTATCTGTAACTTTTTGTAATATTGTAAAATAAATATGTTTTTCCTTTCTAAAATTTTACGCAGTGGTCGTCTTGTTTTGTAATTTTGTGAGTTGCTGTTCCTACTAGACTAAGTTTTTGGATTTGGAAGGAAATAAAATTTTTTACAATATAACTAAGGTGGCCAAACTGTGGCTCGTAAGCCACATGTGGCTCTCTGATATCTAATACGCGATTCGTGGAGATATGTCAGCTGAGTTCCTTTTTTCATCACAGTTAATATAAAAGGTAAATAAGAAAAAAATCAAGATTTATAATTATTTCCTGGGTAGGAACTGAGACCCCATTGGATTAAAACCTAAGTTTAATGGTAAAGAGTATGTAACAAAAACGTATGTATAAATTTTGGTTATGTCTTGCGGCTCTCAAACATTTGAACTTTATCGTATGTTGTTCTTACATTATTAAGCATATTTGGCCAGCCCTGATATAGTTATTTTCCAAGAATAGCTTAGATGTGGCACAAGGCCCAAAGTATGGGGCATCTAGTGAGGATCAAACTCACCTTTCAGTTGTAACTGATCTAGCGAGACAAGCTTGCTAACCTTTACACCACGCCGAGGTGCCCCCAGCCCTGATATATACGGTGTAAATCTAACTTCTAATTTCCTGTAAAAAAAACACAGACAATGGCAAGGGAGGCAACTTTTAAACAATTGTAAGAGTTTTTCACCTTCTGTCAATTTACTAACTATATTAAAAAAATTAATCTTAAATAATGTTTGGGGTTTATTTATTTATTTATTCATTTACTTATTTATTATTATTATTATTATTATTATTATTATTATTATTATTATTATTATTACTCTTAGAGAAGAGTGCGATTTAAGAAACGAAAAATAAAAGACACAATGCTTGACAATGTTTAACTATATTTCGAGAGTCTTGTCCAAGGTATATTTTAATAATAATCAAAATCATGAGAGTAGCAATATCAAGAGCAATGACAACAAAAACTAAAATAATAATATAACATAATAACATTTAGAGAAGAGCGCTATTTAAGACAAGAAAAAGAAAAGACACAATGTTTGACGCTATTTTGACAGTGTGTCGGTCATTTTTAAGTTATGTTTAAAAATTCATACAATTATATATATATATATATATATATATATATATATATATATATATATATATATATATATACAAGACCCTGAACAAACGTCAATTGTTTTGAGAAAAACGGTTGTAGTGGTAATCAATGCGTCAAAACGAATTGCCCGCAGCCAGCGTGAATAGAATGAAAACTGAAAGGTGAGCTACATGATGATGATCGTGCTCATTTTGGAATTTTCCTGTTAGTTGATTAATTTCTATGAGAAATTAATCAAACAGCTTAGTATAAATCTTATGGAACTCTCCTGTTATTCTATTCATTCATGCCAATAAGATTATTATTGCTATTATCATTATCATTATTATTATTATTAATAATAATCTGTACTATTATTCCGTATGTAAGAAAAAGAAAAGACACAATATATAACAATACTTCGACAGTAACTCTGCCTTCTTCAAGTTATCTTTAAAAATTCTATACAAGTATAAAAATATAAATAAAAATTACAAAAATATATAAGTCTCTATATATACGTCGCTGGCATTGAGAAAACGGCTGTACTGGTAATCAATGAGTCAAAATGAATGGCACGCATTCTGCGTGAATGGCATCTGAAACATGCACAATATGATGGTGATCGCGCTCATCATGGAATTTTCCCGTTAGTTGATAAGTTACTATGATTTTTTTTTTATTATTGAGAAATATTGAGAAATTTATTTACTGAAAAAAAAGTTTGAACAAAGTAACTATAAACAATTTTTTTTCTATTCCCTGCCAGCCGCAATGATGGAGAAAGCATTACCTCGAACCATCGCCAGTGAGACACGCTGCAAGAGCCACTCCGTTTCGTGAGGCTCGTCCCTTAATCGAGACGCAATCGCGTCAATTCTCCGAAGGAACGCCATCGAACGAGGGCCAATAACCCCAGAAGACTCCACTGCCGCAGGAGTAAAAAAAAAATCTATCAGCAAGAGAAGAATATTTAACTATTTTTTTTTATGTGAAATTAATCAAACAGCTTAGTATAAATCTTGTGGAACTCTCCTGTTATTCAGTTCATTCGTGCCATTATTAATAATAATGATAATCTATACTAAAACAAGCAATATTTGACAATGCTTATCAATATTTCGACATTATGTCTGCTTTCTTCAAGTTATATTTAAAAATTGTATACAAGTATAAAAATATAAATAAAAATTTCAAAAATTCATGAGTCTCTGTACAAACTTTGCTTGAGTTGAGAAACCGGCTCTACTGGTAATCAACGCGTCAAAATGATTGGTTCGCATCCTGCGTGAATGGCATGCATCTAAAATGTGCGCAATATGATGGTGATCATGCTCATCTTGGAATTTTCGTTGATCAGTAAGAGCAGTTAATCAAATGATTTAGTATAAATCTTATGGAATCCGTCTTTTATTTTGTTCATTCCACTGGGGTAAGGACGCTAGTAATTTGCGTAATTATCTTCTGTTTTAAGCGTTAAAAGGTCGGTGGAATCCGGGTATTTTTTCAGAATGTGAACTTAAGATGTTCGTCGAAATTAAAGTTGTAGCGAAATTTCGTTAAAAACAAAGGAATAAATGCTGAACTGCTCTGTTATGTTGCTACTGTTGCAAGTGAATGCAGGACAATTTTCTTGCAAATGAAGAAGAAACACAAAACAACAGAAAATCATTCACATTCAGTTTTGTTTCAGAAATTTCCATAAAACTCTCATAACTCTATTTTCCCCCTCACCTAAACAAGTGATTATGGGTGATAATAATATCGCACGTCTGGTAAATAATATTGCACCGTGGTCACCAATATAACAGGAAAGATATTGGAAGAAAGGTTTGTTCTCCCATTTACATTTTTCCCCCATTATGGACATTATTATATCCGTCATATAACAACACCCTATTTCACGGACGGAACGAAAATGAATGGAAAAGGAATAACAAACGTTCTTTGTTCTGAGAGATACTTTTATACCACAAAAACATAAACAAAACTATATGTACATATATACATGTGTCCCATATATATCATATATCCAAACAGTTAAGTAGAGTGAAAGGAGAACGAAAAGATAGGGTCTTACATATAATATGGAGAGTCTTCTGTGTTTCTGGAGAAGGCATATTTAGGACTCCAGATTCAAACGGCCCGGATTCATTTACTACATCCCATGCGAATTGGAAACAGCGAGTCTTGGATTTTCCCAAACTGAGGACTGTTAGTCAAAGATTTCTATATCTGGGTAAGATATACTCCCAAAGGGAAACGGCGCCATGGACTTGTACGCTGTAGAAGTTGGCAGCTGGTCGCCCCGAGCAGAACGAAGAACACGTGTGTCTTGACACCAATAACGTGTACACTGAATGGATGAATGAATGAATGACCTCTTTCGTCACTGTATGAACTGATGTCACTAAGCGGCCGTCACGTGACCTACAGTGACTAACTTGACCAAAGGTAGATAATCATTTTTTGTATCCTTACATAAGCAACCCTACCAAAAGAATAAATTTTAAAACAATCAATATTGGAACGAAATATTACGATAATTTAAATCAACAAAACCTAATATTATGAATTATAATATTGTGATGTGGGGATCTAGCAAGACACAACACTTAACTCAACAGGGTCAGTCGTGATAGTAGTATTTAATACTATTTAAGCCATTGCAATAGCATTATCTTCTTTTTCTAGACAATTACTACTTATCATGAATGGACTGATCCATTAATGATAGTAAGAAGGGTAACTGGCTTCTACCACAGCATAAATATTCAATTAATACAGATCCATGTTATCTATGTCCGAATATATTTGATAAAATGATAGTATTTGCTGACCTATTGGACGCGGATTTTTTCCCCAAATATTTTTTAATCATTTCTCCCCAAGCAAGGCAGGAATGCTACTAGTACGCAGGGGGTAACCGAGAGTGGAAGTGAGAGAAAAGACTGGATATAGTGGGGACCGAGGAAAGGATAAAAGTTAAACGGGGTTCAAGAAGATGGCGATTGACGTTGCGTTTAAATTTTTGAAGATTGTAGTTTTCAGGGAAGCAAGGAAACGGAAGTTAGTTCCACTGGCGGGAAGTGCGAGAAAAGAAACTATTGAAGTAGGAGTGGCGGTTACGTTTAACTAATTCAACAGTAAAAGGGTGAGACCTAGATACCAATCTAGTAGCACGCTTAAATTTACGTATTCGGGGCACCAGGTAAAAAGGCTCGTCAGAGCAGTTGCCATGAAAATATTTGTAGAAAAGACAGAAGGAAGTCACGTCATATCAGTGAGAAAGTGACTGAAGTCAAGATGCCCGGTCTGGATGGATTACATTGCAAATCCTTCTTTAGATTTTGTTAAGAATTTCAAGATGAGTAGCAGGGTCACCAGACCAGATAAAAATTTGCCCTGCGTCCAATACAGCAGTATCTCTATCTATAAAAGGCAGGATGTGTGTGTGTGTGTGTGTGTGTGTGTGTGTGTGTGTGTGTGTGTGTGTGTGTGTGTGTAACGAATGCACGGCCGCAATTTTCGACGGATTTGCACCAGAATTTACATGCACATGCTCAAAGTTAGCGGGAAGGCCAAAACCAACTTTGCATTTCCCAACTCCCATCGATAGTGGAAATAATCGATTTTTTCATGCTTCTACGGCAGTTTTCATTAGTTTGTGGCCATTTTCTACTGGCCAGCGTGAGAGCCTATAGCTGGCTGCCACGAATAGGCAGGAAGATTCTATTGGCCAGCGTGAGAGCCAACAGCTGACTGACACGAATGTTAACTAGCATGCTAGTATGCAAAAAAATCGATAGCTGCATTCGTCACAAGTGGGAAAAATTTAAATCTGCATGGCACTTTACTCCAATTGGCTCATTCGCTTGCCTAAACTCAACGTTGATTCTGATTCCGCAGAACTGGGTTGATTGTGTGAAAAAGTATTTGTTGTTAACATTCTTTTTTCATTCGGTTTTTCCAGTTTTTTAAAGTTGATCGTTTTGTGTTCATTTTGTTTAGTTCTTTTTTCGTAACAGATTTAATGTTTAGTATAGAGCTTAGAAAAATTCGCAGTGTGAGATAGGCAAGAAGTAAGACATGTAGCAACATCAGCACGGCAAAGAGCACTCCTTTAAAGGCTTTTGAATCAAGCACGGGCAACGCCAGGCCATGCTGCTAATCATATATAAGTGGGATAAAAAGACCACAAAAAAAGTTGGGTTCACCAGAAATCAGTGTACGCTTAGAGCCTAGCTCTGAAACTAAGGGTCCTGAGGAAATGAACAAACATATCAATAAAAATATTCCTGAAAAATTCCCACAGGAAAAGAAATTAAGAAATTTAAGGAATTGCTCTATATTTTGCTGATTGTTTTGTAGAAATACCAGATTTTGCAAACATATTGGCAGGTATGTTTCTGCTTGTGTGTGCTTTTGTTGATACACGGGTACTGGAATTTGCTTTTTTGCATGTATGGTAGGGGAATATATTTCTTTTTTTTTTTTTTTTTTTTGCCTTTTACCATATGTACCAAGGAAGCACGGTGGTGTAATGGATATCGACTCGGATTGAGAAATCGGAGAGCCGAGTTCGAATTCTCGTCAGATCCATTACATTCACTTAGTTGGGAAAGGTATGAATCCTCTTCTTCTCCCCCCATGGCTAAATAGCAGGACAGACTGGGTTCTATAGCCTTGGATGGCAACTGGTCTACCGCAGAAAGAAATGGTAACTTATTGCTTTTATAGTTTATAAAAGTCGAATTATTCTGAAGGGAAATAACTATTACCAAATATAACATTCTCCTTAGTGGAGTAATAGATGGCGGCTCGGATTGAGGAATCGGAGAGCCGAGTTCAAATTCCAGTCGAATCCATTACATTAAGTTCTAATACTCTTGAGAAAGGTATGAATCCTCTTCTTCTTCACCCAGCTATGGGTAAAGAACAGAACAGACCTTGGATAGCAACTGGTCTACTGCAGAAAGAAATGGCAACCTACTGCGGGAAAAAATCTGCCTCGAAAGATACATGATCGCCTAAGCATATATCACGCATGGCACATAACAGACTGACCAGTGTTCACTGATATCTGTAGATTTCTTTGAAGGTATTATGAATTTACTGTATATGCAGATTTTGCTCCCCGAAAAACAATTTTCAATAAATGCATAATGAAATTCACTATAAAATGCACTTTCTTCTTTTACTGGCAATTAAACTATACCTCGCTTCTATTTTTTTTTAAAAAGGTACCATTAGTGTAATTTGTGCTAATTCTATAAGTTAGTGAGAATGTTATATAAAGGTAAGTTTATAATTTTGATTTTTTTGGTTGTCATGAGTCCATTTTTTTTTTTTTAATATTCTATGCCATAATCTGGGGGCATCTAATGCATGGATACGTCCAATAAGCCGGCAAATACTGTAATTGCATTTCAATGAATATTTGAAAGATTTAAAATTTATTCAGGGGAGATAATTTTTTGGATTGCCTGAATTATCTCCCCAAAACCTTTCAGGTATTTTTGGAAATCATTTTGTAACGAGGGCCGATTTTAATAGTTTGAAGCTCATCAGAAAATGTTCATCTGACCGCAGTAAACAAATCGTCATGTCGCAAGTCCTGTAAACCATTTGGATCATAAGGACATCACATGTACTGCAGCTAAGGTAGTAGTGGTTTGTCTTGGACAAGATATATTCACAGAGTCTATTCCCCATTTTTTGTCTAGTTTTGAATTCATAATTTTCCATGTAGCTCTGTCTGCTCTACTATTTAATCCATAGATGGAGGAAAATAGATCCATGCCTTTTCCAATAACATAAAGTAAACGAGTCGAGTGGGGATTGTACCCAGCATGTTGAATTGACTTTTCGCGCCGATAACCATTAAACCACCGGCATATATATGAAAAAGAATTAATATCCTAGTAATTAAAATATTAATAGCTTTTAAGTTTGATGATTTTTTAATGCAGTGACCCTGTAGAATGCATGCACATTTGGCATATTATTGAGTTGTTTTTGTTCTATATTGGTGGAACTTTAAAAATACAAATAAAAGTCAAAGTCTAAAAACAGACTCGTAAAACCAGACTTGCGCCGACGTAGTAGTAAGCACATCACCTGACCTTCCCAACCAATAGGAACACGATGAAAATTAAAAAAAAATTCAGCTTTCGCTTTGGAGCCTATCTCCAAGTTTAAGTTTGAGTTCTTCTTCTTCTATGTGCCGTGTCCTTTCAAGATGTAGGCGATCATGGCTCTCCACTTCCTCCACCCCTTGTAGTTCTCAATATGTTTTGTCCTTTTGCTCCTTCTCCCATACCCTGTTCTATCATCCATTTGCTTAAGTCCGCTAGGTATGTCACGCGTTGATTTCCCTTGTCTCTATTTCCCTCTATAGTGAGTATCAGATTTTCCAAGCTTTTGTTTCTCATTACGTGTCCCAGAAATTTCAGCTGCTTCTTCCTGATGTTAAGTATATGCATCCTCCTTGTTTACATCCTCTCCAAAACCTCATCGTTGCTCACATGTTCGGTCCATGGTATTGTCGGAGTTAGCTCCTCCTTTAGTTCCTTAACCCTTCCCCAGGAAATTTTAACCCACGTGTGTTCTTTATATCTTCACCGCCACGGACCTTTACAGTATCCTTGGCGTCCTTTTGTAGAATCACAGTTCTGTCGCCTCGAGTCTCTTCTTCATCTGCCGTAAAGGAGGACAGATATCACGTAGCAGTTCAGTACTTTGTTACCAACGAAACCCTCCTGTATCGTGATACTCTGTCTAGCTTTTGGAATGCGTCTTTGGCCATCCCAATACGACTTATGGAGACAAAAAATTCAATCGGTGAGCACACGCAGCTAGCACACTGAGTGTATTCACTTGATCAAACGGTCACTCAAGGAGTCACTCACGCAAGGAGTCACTCACGCCACTTCGGGGAAAGCCTTCTCACTTAGACACTCACGCAACAAAAGCGAGGACAAATACTCGCTGAAACAATCATCTATGTTGGCCACGGAATGAAACCTAAGTGAGTTACTCATACCTATAAATATATACGTACACACATACACACACACACACACACACATATGTGTGCGTGTGTGTGTGTCGTTGTTGTTGTTGTTGTTGTAAACCCTCCTACAGAAGAATGAACTCTTCCTCCTCTCATAAATACTAACTGCCAGACTTCCTAGTGGAGAGTCGTGAGCAGTCTCTGACTGTGTGCGACTTCTGTCGAACTCTGCTTTGGCAGAGAGGAACCCGGACGAGGCTTTGACGAAGGACAAAGTTTCTTCCGGGGAGGTAGACAGATTCCGAACCCGCTTATGCGGGTTCAAAGGGAATATTTTTTGGCTGAGCCTACGGGCTCGGAGAAACCCACGTTAAGCTCGGCCTTGTGCCACATACATTCCTCGTGGGGGGGACTGTTAAATATAGAGTCATAGAGCAGTTGGTTGTGAAGCGGAGACGCAGTTTTAACCTACCGTTCGGACGTACACCTCTATCTGTTTATTACTAACACTCTTGCTTTGTATATATCTGTTTTTTCAATGCACTTGTTCAACCTACCTTGGTCTTCCGTGTCTTTCTTTCTGGCTCCTAAACAGGTCACAACAGTGTGTGTGTCTCACACACAAACACGTGACATTCTCATTATCAGACAAACAGTTCACACGGACAGGTCGTTAACATGTGCGTCAACGAAAATTTAATCTCCTTTTCCTTTTTTAGACCAAAATAATAGCATTTAAACTCCAGACACTTCTTGTATTTTTTCAACTAAATTACCTGGACACTCATCACACACATCTAAAAACACACGCACACGCACACACACACACACACACGAGAAATACTGTATACACTTTACTTATTCTTTATCTTATCATTCTGTCGGATTCCTATCCATATTTGATCTACATTTGATCCCTTATTCACAATTTTACTCAGTATTACTGTCTCTCGTGTCTCCAACACTACATAACACCCAGATAATAAATAATACTCGTTTTGTTGTTTCCATGTCTGTGTCACCTTTTTACGAGTATTTTTCTATATATAAATTTTAAGGAGTTTATAATTATTTACTCAGAGCTATAACTCCCCTACACTGGAAAAAAAGAAACCTGAGAAAAATGTTGTTGATTGAATCTGTTGAAGAAGCGTTGGGGTCCCTACGAAAGAATTGCTGACAAACCACCAAAATCTGGTGACAATATGAAACATATTAAGTCATTTTAGAAGTCATTTCGAATCTACTAAACCTAACAAGCGTAAAACTTCCAGTGTTTATTCAGTAATAATGATCTGTGAGAGAAGCTTGTTAACCATTGCACTGTGGTGAAGAGATTCTTGAGCTAAATTCTTTTTAGTGTAGTGCAAGGCAATCAGTGTATTAATGGCATGTGAAACTAACCGGGGACAACCTCAGACAACATTATTTTTTAATTTGTTAATATAAGAAAAAACGAGCTGAAATACATACTTTTTAAATCAAGTAAGAATATTAACACACGATTAAGCCTTTGATTTCTATCATACATAAAGCAACCACTGGCTTGCTTATATCTGTTGTCCAGCGTCATAGTGTGGCCACCGACTGCCTAATTAGAACAAGTGATTGTTAGGGACGAGTACGCTTGCGTTTTATTGATTGATTTAAATCAGCGGTTCTCAACCTTTTTCTACCCATGGACCATTTTCACTCTTAATTTTTGGGGTGAACCCCCATAAACATTTGATGAACGAAAAAAAAAATAGCTTATTTTATTTTTTACTAATAGATAAGTTTAGGAATTGTATTAGAAATATTAAATGTATATGCTTTATTTTGAAGTAAAACTAAGTTAATGAATTGAATATAAACTTGTATCTAACAACTAAATTCTATGGAACATTTAAGTACTCTAGTAAAATAACTCATAAACCATTTTAAAATAGGTGAGTAATAAATTTAAAAAATGCAGATTTATTCAGTGAGATCATTGTAGTTGATACTGCTCTGCAAGTTTGTTTTTTTTTAATATCGGGTCCACGATGTCAATGACATTTGAAGATCACTCCTTTTCTCAATATAAATTCTATTACTATAATAATTAATATTTTACTTTAATAATATTTATATAATAAACTATAATTTTTATTTAGTTTTCCTATCCTTCCTTTAAATATACTTCTCAGTTTTTATCCAACTTTTACAATCAAAATATCTGGTAGAGTAAAAAAGAGATGCTAACTTACATCGCTTGATCTTGTTTTCTGCTTGTTTTAGTTTAGAATTATTTTTTTAGTATTTTAATATGGCATAGGTTATTACAGAAATTTCAATTTTCAACTATTCCGAAGTGAAAATTGCTTTATGGATCACTAAAATATTACTGTGGACCCCTAATTTGTTATTTGTGTGTGTGTGTGTGTGTGTGTGTGTGTGTGTAATCCCCACGTAATGTTACATTGTTCCCCAGGGTCTGTATGGACCATGGTTGAGAATCTCTGATTTAAACTATCGTCTTCTCTTCCTTCTTCCTGCTGAAAACAATAAGACAAACGTGGCCGGGGGGGGGGAACAAATAAACCAGTTTTCTTTTTTTACTGCTTAGTTTCACGCACGATACTGATTGATTTTCACACGAACACAGCATCTCTGATTTTGAATGTATGCAGCTATTATAGTTTTGATGTTGAGTACTTATAGATCAACGTGAACAAGAAGAATGAGGTTGTTTATTCTATCAGGAAACAAAAGTCCCAAATTTCTTGATAGTCTCTGCCCCCTAGCTATAACATTGGTGGAACAACTTTCTTTCTTCTTTCGGGATTAATATTTTGCGCGCTTGACCAGCTACATGCGACCCTTTCTCATGGTGTGACGTTCAATAAAGAAAAGAAAACTGAATTTTTTGGTTAACAAAAAATTATGTCCCTTGAACTTTTAACGGTAGTAAGTAAAGTTATTGAAAAATAATAAGATTAATTTTTTAAAAGTTTTTCTTAAATTATAAATTATATTTCTTCTTCTTCTTCTTCTTCTTCTTCTTCTTCTTCTTCTTCTTCTTATTATTATTATTATTATTATTATTATCATCATCATCATTCGATTTCTGCTATGGACACACTACCTACCAAGTCTGCGGAAAGACCTAAGGCAGGTCGTGGTGTGTTGTTATAGCCACATTTCATGTTAATTTTTTTTTTTTTTTTTTTTATCACCGATGAAGTTGCTAGCGTTACATAGACAAAGTTCTCCTTAGTGTGTGTGCTGTACTTAATAAGACAATTTTCTGTATGTCTCTTAAGCTGGGGTTTCCAGGGATTCTTTCAATGTGTTGTTTTGTTCCATTTTTTATAATTCCAAGTGCACCTATTACCACTGGTATTATTCTTGTTTTCAATTTCCACATTTTTTCTATTTCAATTTCAATATTATTCTTATTATTATTATTACACATTTCCCTCTGGGCCCCAACCAGAGACCTAAAGTCAGAAGTGGCTTCATGAAATTTTACAACTTGCATTTTTGTAAAAATAAACAAAACACTAAGAACACACACATTTTACATAAAGATCTTCATAATGTGTGAGCTGTATTTGTGAGTTCAATTTTTTGTATTTCTTTAAGGCTTGGGCTACCAGGTATCACTTCAATGAGTCTATTGCAATATTTCCAATCAATCCCAGAACTCCAACTACAACTGGAATTATTAATGTTCTCATGTGCCACATTTCTGAGATTTTCACTTCAAGATTATTATTATTACTACTACTACTACTACTACTACTACTACTACTACTACTACTACTAATGAGAGACCAATTAAAAAGAAAAAAGAAATATTTAAAAAAGTATATACAAACTATAAAATACTTGAAGAACTTTTACCTTTGTGTTTTTTTTTTAAATTCTTATTTATTTTAAAAGATTAAAAAAAAAATTTGTGGCTTTGGTTTTGGAAATTACAAAATCCGTTTCTTTGAATTCTTTTGCTATGCAGAAATATGAATCTGACCGAGAGTTAAAATAATAGACCAATCAAATTGTTCTGTTTCAGTAGACATACTTGGTTTGTTTTTAATCATTTCACTCCCAACAAGACAATAAAGCTGCTAAGACAAAAAGGGTAACTGAGTGTAAGAGAATATGAGAAAAAAAAAAAAAAGAAAACATTATTAAGAGGAGAGAAAAATAAAAGAACAGGAATTAAGATAACAAATAACATTGCATTTAAATTTTTGAAGATCAAAATTGACTGAAAAGCAAGAAGCCAGAAGAGAGTTCCACAAATGGGCAAAGATAGAAGAAACTGACATTTACATCTATAGCAGTTTCAACTGTAAATTGATGAGGCCTTGCTAGTATTGGGCTTAAATTTGTAAAGTCTATGTAGCAAAGAAGAAAGTTCATCAGAACAATTACCATGAAAATATTTCTAGAAAACCACAGGGAAGCTATGTTGCGGAGGTGGGATAGTGACTGAAGTTGAGATGCCAGATCAGGACCAATATCATTGGAGATTCTTCTTTGTATTTTATCTATCCCATCTATCCCACTGCCAAAGACCAAAGCCACAGCCAAGTTCAACAAACTCCTTTCTCATACTGTGTATCTAAATTTCTGCTCTCTCTCTCTCTCTCTCTCTCTCTCTCTCTCTCTCTCTCTCTCTGTATGTAAATCCCCTTTTTCTTTTCACACTATAATGAGAGAGAGCTATTTCATTTCCCCCATTATGGGCATTATGAGATTCTGTTCAGTTTTTGTTAGATGGCATTAGGAGCGTTTAGTTTTAACTAACTTCATTTAAAAAGATCAATTTTCAATTATGTTTTCTAAGCAGTTATATCAGTTTGCATTTTTAAAATTGTCAAAATTGTCATCTCGATTCAAACATTGAAAATGGGAGTGAATAAGAATAGTTGGCATGACAGTGATGAGATCTTTTTGTCAGGACATTTGGCAGTAGGACAGAGCATAGAGAAGCCTAATATAAGGCCCAGGAGCCACTCAAAGTAGAGGGTTACTGAATTAGGTTGTTGCATTTAAATAATGGTTGACCCTAGACTTAAAGAGTTTGTAGTGATTGGCCCACTCTGCAATCTATTCCATAAAGCAGCAACTTTTTGGGAGAAGCTGTTCAAGTAGAACTTCATCTTCAACAATGGAATATGAAGAGAATGAAAATGGTTTGACTTTCTATAGGTTACATGGTGTGCCTTAACTTTAAAGGTCTGAGCTGGTGAAAATAAAGAATGTAGCTTGACAGAACATGTTCCATGTAAATTGTGATAGAGTAGTGAAAAGTTTGTGATATCTTGTCTATCGGAAAGGGGTTGTAGGATGGAAAATAAGTCATCACCCACATGGTTGTGTAGATGTTTTTGGATGCTGTTGAAGCTGGAAAGTGAGGATTGAGCAACTCCATCCTAGATATCCAAGCAATATTCCATTTTTGGTTTGATCTGAGCATGCTAGGAGGAGTCTGGAACTTTTTGGAATGGTACAAAGAACTGGACATTTTTGCAGCCTTTTTAGTAATGGATTGTAAAGGGTGTTCCAATAACTTGGATGGGTTTTAAATGTGAATTAAGTTTAAGCATCTAATGATTTTTTTTCTTTACCTTTCAGATTTAACAACTTATTTTTTTTACAATTTCAACCATGGAAACCTTTAAGGACTGGCAGCTCTGTAATTACTCTCTCCACTCAGATGCTTTAGTATTTGCAGATATTTATTCAATGTATCTCCAAACGACTGCTGACAAAGTGGCTAATAAATGCCTGGCATGCATATCATATTAGGCTTCACATACAACTTCAGCAGAATATTAGAATGTCACAAAAGTAACTATATATTTCACTGTTATGAATTATGAATCAACCAAAGTATAACTAGGGTTGAATGTTAAGAAATTGCATCAAGACTTAATTTATCATCTTTTTTATCTGACACTATGTCATTTATAGTGCTTATGGAGTTTTATGCAAGAAATGCATATTTCATATTTACTTGTGTGTTCATATTGCATCAGGTTCAACAGTTAATGTGTGCACTATGAGAGAAAGGTTTATTCTTCCATTTGCATTTCCCCATTATGGATATTATTATATCCATGATATAACACTGTATTTCATGGACAGAATGGAATAGCTGAAAGAAAAAAGGAATGACAAACAGGCTTTGTTCTCCGAAAGAGTTTTATGTTGCTAAGTTGTACATAAATTTATATATACATTTGTCCCACACAGAAAAATTATAACATGTATTCAACAACAAGCAGTGTGCAAAAAATATAGGGAACCTTAGTTGTAATATTTTCAGAAGGAAAAACTGGAGTTACTGTGGGTTGTCTATGAACCTAGTGAGGTTATGTGCTTTTTCCTGTAAAACCTACTGCTGTGAGTTTGGGATGTCCTTATCTGGGTTATACATTGTAACTGCCCTTTGTTACTGTATCCCCTGATGTCACACACCAGCCATCACATGACACTCATGACTTTATCTCAATGAAAAGGAGATAATCACATTTTGTATCCCTATAGTGCTTTACAGAGTTTTATTGGAAAAACTTGTAAAAAAAAAGAAATTTGAGTTCCTCTTGAGCCTTTGCTTGAGAACCAAACACAACATCTGCAGCAGTCTTTTTACGATGAATGATATGCTTTCATTTTTGCATTGCTTTGTTGCAGGTGATGAAAAATGGGTTCTGCATGTCAACAGAATGGGAAAAAGTGCCAACATCAAAACCAAGACCTTATCCTTGTCCTTGCTTTGTATCTAGTGGAATATGAAAGGTGTCATCCATTATGAGCATCTGGAACATGAAAGGACCATGAATGAAGAATTTTTATTGCCTGCAATGAGTGGGTAAACAAAGCATTATATTGAACATATCCTGCTTTGGTAAACAGAAAATCTGTTATTCTTCAGCATGACAATATAAGGGTACACAACTCTGCAAGCAAACACAAGAAATGATAAGTTCACTAGGTTCAGAGGTTCCACTATATCCGCCATACTCACCAGATTTAGTGCTTACAGATTTCCATTTGTTTCAATCATTAGAATATTTTTTCTTCATGCTTTTTCTTCTTCTTTCACCCTTAACCATGGAAGGAGTCATTGGGGTGTCAACATGCAGAGCTGTCCACCATTCTTCTCCATCTGTCGCTGTCATATGCCAGTGCCTGGGTCTTTGTGAATGGTTTCTTTGTGTGCTCATCATGCAGCATGTCTTGAGCATTTTAACATGGTGGAGCCCATCCTTCTCTAGGTTAGATCACAGCCGATGTCCTCCAACTAGGTGGCTCACCTTGGTTGCAAACATATAGCTGTTATAGTTCATCTGAGGAACCTTACAGCCTTGGCTGGCAACCTGTGTCAAGAAGGTCCTTCAACTAGTTGTGCCGTGTTAGCACCACCACTTCATATGAGTTCAGCCCATCAGCTGAAATAGTTTACCAGGGTATGGCAACTTGGAGCAATGTGAGAAATTTAGGGGATGGTTGAGGACCAATGATGTCCATCCACCCAAAGGTGCAGCGTGTCATACATCAAAGGTTATGACATTTCTTGCCAGTTGGTTCTTGATCAATTCCTAAGCTGGTCAGTACTGCTGTTGTTTCTTGAAGTGGCTGTCACAGTCTGTGTTCTGCTCCATCACATTATGCTTTTTGATCTTTGAGCTGGCAAAGACTGAGTTGTTATCAGCAATTGTAGCATTGGTTTGAACCTTGATGAAGTTATGTCACAAGAAAAAAATATAAACAATGTTCTTTGCAGATGAAATAAAAGAAGACAGAAAATTCTTCAAGTCTGTTTTCTGTGTGGTTTATATCATTCTTTATACAGAAATATTAACCCTTCCCACTTTGAATTCTATCGTGATACTGGGCTCATTTTAGTTAAGGCTGAATTGGGAGTTCTCTTTGGCAGCAAGTCATGTGGGCTTTGGCAATGTGGTTGTCTTTTGTCATCTGCTTCTTCAACTACAATTGGCCTGATCGCTTCAGTCTTCTCTGCTTATATTGACTTTTACCCAAGTCTGACGTGGGGGATGCCATGTTTGGAGGATTCAGTGTTTTCCTTGTTTTCCAACAAGAGTTCTTTGTTGTCTGGCTTTGGAAAATTAATTATCTCTCCAAATTTGGGAGATCCCTTTTCCTATGGGCAATGGTCACAGCTACTGAGCCACCCATATATCCACTATTTATGTTTCTCACTATTACTCCCCAATGAGCATAGGCAATTCTTCCATTTCTCTTGGTATCTCACCTAACCCTTTCACCTCGGTTGTCACTTTGACAAATCTGATTTTCAAACTTTGTAGACAAAAGGGTTAAGCTTAACCTCTGATCATTAATTGTAATAATCAGTTTAATTTTTGTCTGCTCATTTTTTTTCTAGCTTGAGGTCTTGTTTTTATAATCAGAAATTTACCAGTTGTTTACTCTGACAACTATTGGTAAGTATTTTGGTTGCCATATCTCATTTGCTCATTTGCACTTATGAACCCGAACCTTTATCTTAAGAAATTCTATTTCTTGATTTGCTTACAATTTACACTTTTTGATATTCTGCCTTGTCTTTAAAAATTACCAAATGTAATTTTCTCAATTGACTTTCTTTTCCTGCTGGTTCTTAGGAGATGTTATCATAACTTCCACTTTAAAGCAACACCATCAATCAATTGTCAACCCAGCTTTTCCAGATGGCCTCTTTGGTAATATCTTTCCCCAAAACAGCAAATTCACATTCATCAAAGCGTCTCTGCTTGAAAAAATAGATTTTCAAAAATAAAAGTAATTTTGCTTCTTCTCTTAGTTTACCTATCATTCCATTCTTTAATCCTTTTTGTCTTGTTCCAAGTTATATTTTAATTTTAACTCTTTCTTTCCATTAACAGTGTCACATAGTGTCATAAATACTACTTCTATCCAGACCCCCAATTTGCCCCCCCCACATATATATATATATATATATATATATATATATATATATTTCTTTTAATGCAGAATTGAAAATTTGTCTTCTCACTGGGCAGCAGTTGTTGAAATTGAAGGTGATTACATTTTTGATAAAAATTATTTAAATTAATTAATTTAACATACATTTGTTTTTATATCTGTTGGTTACGTTCCTGATCAGAATGACTGCAAAAACATCCCCCCACCCAAATTTATAGACCAATCATACAGATGCATGTTGGGATTTCTTCCTAGCCAATAAGACAGACCACTTCTTGGTCCCATTCACCATATTTGGTTTCTTTCTTTTCTTGAAATCAGAACACTGTGATTACTTCAGTATCTATCTATATTTCTGAGATGAGGTATTATGTACATTATTTACATTATTCAGACTATTGTCCTCATCTTTGTCACCATATTTATTACAACGTTTCTGTCGTTGTATGCTCTGGCCTTCTTCAGGTGGTTGGAATGTTGAACTGAACCCTTTCTTTTACTTACTGGGGTAGACTGTTCTAGTTCTACGTGGCATGTTTAATGGATGTCACTTATCAGTTATCTCCTGTTAATTCCCCTCTCCAAGTTCTCCACTGCCTTAACCGGGTATTGAACTCACACTCTAACGCCTTTATCCACTGTACCATGTGTTAGATCCAGTGACAGGACCCAAAGAGTGT